>WHPZ01580673.1:0-33489 GCA_016617965.1 Macrosiphum rosae
ATTAAATTTTCAAGCTTTCGCAACCAACAAATAAAATTTTATTGATATTTTTAGAAAAAAAACTAAAAACAAATGGAAAATGAAAATGTTCCTAAACAGTTCAAAACAAATCATAATATTTTTAAAATTTTATTGTATATAGAAAATGCAAATATAAACAACCAGTGAAAATTTCATCTATATACGTTCATTTGTTTTAGTGTTACACGAAAAACCAAATTCAATTTTGTGAAAAATCGATTTTGCGTAAAAATTCCCGTTTTTCTTAATTTTTCTTTTGTTTTTCTTGCCGCTTTTGAAGATTACTGGGAATTTTAAATTTTGACCTTCCCAATGCACTAACGATATTCACTTTCCAATCGAACAAGATACTGAAGTTGAAAATCGAACATAACTTATCGTGTACACGGACACAAAAAAAGAAAATAAATAAATAAAAAAAAAAAACATCATTGTAAAATCAATACATTCATCGTTCCACTCAGAATTTAAAATATCATTTTTTTTTAAAAATTTTGTTTTACAATGACATCAAATTATACTTACTTGAATGAACCATCTTGTAATTAATATAATAAAAACCAACAAATGTCACAACATTATGTGAATATAAGTAGGTACCTACCTACTTGAATAAAATATATTTAACATTACCAAGCATAAATCTAAAAAAAAATAAATGATGAAAACCACAAATCATGAGCATGCTAATTTATCCGTAGCTTTTATCTACATACATTAATTTAGTTATTAATTTTATTATTATTATAATATAATGTAATTTTATGTAAAGAATTATTTTACAATAAAAAGGAATTAATTATATTAAGTAGTCACTGATTGATTTCTTATAATGATTGAGAAATCTTCTTGGCGTTGAGTGGTTGATTTTAGTTGCTTATTAAAAGGTCAAAACACTATTTCCGTTTTAAATATCTCCAGGGGTCACCTGGGATATCACGAATAGATAGATAGTATATTATAGATTTTAGCTGGTTGATCGGGTTGGAGTGGAAGCTTTTAATTTAATATTTTATAAATCGAAAATTAAAAACAACTATTAATTAATGTTATGTACTTATGTGTATTGTCTGTTAAAATTAAATAAATTCAAATGGATATTACTAAACTGTATTATCGCATTCAAACCACACAAATTAAAATAAACAAGTAAACAACGATTAGAATGATATATCACTATACTGTATATAGTTATCACTTATCATTATTTTACACAAATAGAGGTATAGCCTGCAGTCATGTTCTAAATAATTGAAGAATTTTTCATTAAAAAATATATATTAGAGAATGAGTATTAAAAAATTACCTAGAATTCGTAAGCTATAATATTAATAAATACAATTTATACATTGGTAACTACATCAAGGCCAGTCCCAACAGCGATGAAAAATCTTGATATCTACAGGCATGTAAAGGCTATTCATTGCATGTAAAAACATATAAACACATATTGTATGGTGGACGATAGTTTATGTACAATAAACGTATATTTTAAACCCTTTTTTCTTTTGTATTTGCTAAACTCTGCAATTATTATATTAACGCCCCGAGGCACATAAACCTTTAATAGTTTAATAATGCCGCTAATGAGGAGATAACTCCAATTCATAGTTAGCAAACAAATTCATTTTAAACAAAAAGTATTACTAATGGAAAACAATAAAATTATCATAAAATCATAAACTTGAATTAAATTACACAGAGTTCATTTTTCGAATGCAACGATACACAAGTGTGTCCAAAAACCAGTTTTTCGTATCCCGTCTGAATTTGGTTGACACTAGGTATGTGAGTGTTGTGTTTAGTATCATATATATATATGCTTTAAACTATATAGAAATATATAATATTTATTGATTTTAATTTTCTGTTTTAAATATATTATAACGAATACCTACCGTGTTCATTAGTAAACATGAGGCTATATAGTATATTATAGTGTGTCATGAGGGATTATCTTATTAGTTATAATTTATAATATGTATTCAAAAGTTTGTTTGAAAGAATAATAATTTAAAAATTTAAATCTGTTCAATGTTCACAATATTATATTATGATAACTATTTTTCAAGAAATTTACAGAAAAACTATTTGTGCATTATTTTTTTTACAATATTTATATGTTTGTGTTACAAGTTCTTAGATTAAAAGCATAAATATAAAATAAAACAATTTCCAAAAATTAAATCTTACACATTTAAAACACACAGAAGAGTCGCAGCAAGTATAAATATTCAAATAAAAAAATGTTGATTGTAATGTTTTGTATATTGTCTAAACTATTACAGAACAATCAACAAATATTAAATGCGATAATATTTTTACTTTTTTTCTGACATTTTCAATGGGAACATAGGTACGAATATAATACGACATTCAATACATCATCAGAACGGCAAGAACTATTAGACAAAAATGACAACGCAAATAATCACTAATCTTGATATCTAAAAAAAAATAACTACAAATCGTTCGAGTAGGTAAATAAAATAAAATATTATGTTTCTTTTATAAATTTTAATATTATATATTTCCTATAACACTAATGTAGTATCAAGAACCAAGTATTTAAGTAGGTACCTATACATATGTGTATTATATTTGTATACAAAAGTAAATAAGGTACCTACGACAAAAAATGTACTACACATAAATGTAACTATATTATAAATACTATTGTACTACATAATCTATAATCTATATATTTATATGACATTATATATTAAATTTTTGAACTTTCAAAGTTTTTTGCAAGGACTTGAATTCGGACCAAATTCGAATGTTTAATATGGGTGCGATGGATATTTAAAAAAAAAACTTTGACTCATTATAATATGGTCTTATAGTGTAAATACCAAAGGTTTTTGAAAACATTCTGTCGGTTTTTAAAACCGTTTTTCATGTTATAACGTTTTCTACTTAGCATAACGATAACATAATACCAAAACACAAAATATAAATAACATCGTCTTCATCGGAAGCGTAAGACATTATGCAAAACAGCTTAGGGCGTCAGTCGGTGCATCTATAGTGTATATAGTATATCTAAGGAGTCGACGAGTCGTTTGTAAGAAACCGGTAGAAAAATGTTACTTTCGCCGGAGACCTGCAGGTACGACCTACCAACCTTATACCGGCTATTAAATGCAACGTACAGCAACCTAACCGTGTTTGTTATTTATTATTACGCTGCAGTATACGACCAGAATAATATTATGATTATAAATGCAGGTATACAGGGTGTATGAAGAAGATCTGACAATAATTTCGTGTTGAAATTATGTTTACGATTTTCGTGATGCGTTAATTTAGGTAGGACAAAACGTTTGGTGTGTGCATGGAAAGCAGTCGGTAGAGCAGTACGACGAGAGTGTTCGAACGGCGATCGCATTATATTCGTGCGCGGGCAAGATAACAACTACGGTGGTGGTGGAAGCGGCGGCGGCGGAGGCGCACGGCGGTCGATCATCATCATATTATTATTATTATTAAACGTCGCTGCTGCGATCAACAGGAAATAACAATTATTATAATATATTATTATCATCAGTACAACTATTATTATTATTATTATTATTATTTTTATTACTACTTCTACTATTATTATTATTATTATTACAAAATAAAACCGCGTGATATCACCGTGTGCAACATAAAATACTGTTCACGGCGGTTAGACGGCCGTCAGTCGCAGTGCTTAATCGTATTATATATGTGTATGGTGGTCATAAACGCGTATACACCGAACCACCACAGTCGTTATTTACCAAAATCCAACAATATAAAATATTATAATGTACTAAGATACCTATTATAATTATTATTTTTACTGTCATCCTCGTCGTCGTCAAGGTGTGTATACAAGTTTCGTAAAAAATATATAGGTAGGTACGTACTATGAGATCCGATTTTATATTGTTATGAACGAACGATATTGCTAACAATAATAACAATCATTATTATTTTTGTAGTTCACGAGTGCCGAAAACAACGCGGAAACACAAGAACCTAGGAAAGATCTTGTGGATCGAATAAATCCGAATCACCGTCAGCGTCCAGAATAACCGCGCCACAAAACACTATTTAGTGCAAATAAGTAAGTGTCAAGTGTTACTTAGATACTTGGTTGCATTTAAAGTAAATTGTCTGTACAAAATGAGAAATTTTTTTGGGTAAATACCACACAATTTAAAATACCCAAACAATTTTTTCAAGCATTTTAACAAAATGTGCCTTCCTCGTATATATTATTATTATTCATTTTTTGCATTTTATTACCATGCATTTGATGGGCACATCAATGAATTCATTTTTATTTTCATGCCTTCTATAATTTTTCAAGTCACAGAAATACATTTTATTTTTAAATTAAATTTAAAATAATCGTTTTTGCTGTACGAGTAATATATAGCTACTTGGTATATCCGCGGGGGCTTGGACACGGGACCAAACTCCCTCTTAATCCAGACTCGCCTGTTGTACTTATATGCACATATATTATAGTTTCAATGGATGTTGCGCCTTGCATGTGCACATACCTCCAAACATAATATTATTAAAAACAAGAAATCTCATACGAATGCTGGTATTATTTTAATATTATTGTTATTTTAATATTATAACTGCCCTATGGGTATAGTCGATTTCATCCACGGTTCTGTACATACTCTGCCCGTGATTCTATACCTATGTGTACATAATACATATTACGTATAGTATAATGTAATTTATTTATATATGTGCAAGTACGATGCGCGTTTAGTGGTTTTTAATTTCATAATTTATCATATTATTTATAAAATATTCACAAGCCAATAGGTCGAATGGAATCGCCACTGCAACTTCACAGTGCGGAAATGTCGCCGTCGATTTCTCTCATTTACCATTTCACCGAGCGCAACCATTATAATATAATAGACTTCCGGTCTTGCACGGTTATTATTATTTCAGCGCTGCGCAATATTATCGCGTCTGTGTACATATTCGCGCGTTCAAATATTTAAACGACATTGACAAAGTGCAGCGCAAAGTTTAACAACAATTGAACAATACGAAGCTAAAATAATTAATTAATCACGAACCGGTAAAATCGACACGGTGATGGCATCTAGCGCACACGTGGTACGGCACTGTAGTCTCAGGCTTGCGTATAAAGTATAAGTTCTCCTTAAAATTTCACCGCGGTGAGCGGAACAAAAGTCTTACACAAAATTTATCGCTATTTTAAAATACATAATATATTATGTACGAGAAATCCAGACGAATAGTTCTCACACGCGAACGAGTCGGACGGACGGCTTTGGTCCTTAGTTACGTTAGATACATGCACAGTTGATTTTATGCTATATGGGAATGGGATATGTTTTTGATTCAAAATTACCATGCATTTATAGGGATCTCGATTTGTTAGACAAAAAAAAATTTACAAACATATACTAACAGCAGGTTGGATTTGAAAACAATTGCATCCATTGCATTTTCATTTTTAACTTTAGATATACATATATTATACATGTAAATATAAATGTTTAATATGATAAGAAATATTAATCATTATAAAAATATTGTAATACCGTCAAATCGACAAAAATATGTATTAATACAGTATTTTTCAATCGAAATAAATCACGTTAAAAATATTATGTGAAAATTGAATAACGAATAACATCGTGAACAATAAATTACCAAGCATTTTATCGTTCGTTACCAGCTATATGTGACGCATTTCCAATGTTTCCATTACTCTATATATAGCATGACGTACTAACTAAACTAACAATTTAAAATTTAAATACCCTATTATGTAGGTACACTCCAAATAAGCCATGTCAATTGTTTCGTTAAACAAATATTATATTATATTTATTGGCGCGGGCAAAGGTTTTAATCTGCACCGTAAATATTCCCGCGATTCATCGCTGAACAGTATTGATATTAACTGTTGACTTTTTTGTTGTTTAGTAAATTATTTGCAATCCATACGATTAAAAAAAAATATCGAACTGCGTAGATATGGACAACTGCAAAAACGGATACGATAACTCTGCGTGTAACCCAAATGACGATGTCGGTGGAGCACAGAGACCATCGATCGAAATGGACCGTGTGACCGGTACCACGATGAATTCAGTCGTCGTGACCGGATGCTGCGGTAGCGGTCTGAACGGCAATAGCAACCATCAGTCAGGCGATCAGTCTCCCGAAGATGGCTCGCCGGACACGTGTCAGCCAAAATGCCCAGCGATCAGATCGTCACCCTGGGATCCACTAAAGACGCGGTTCGTGCTTGTCTTAACCATAGCCATGGTCGCGTGGGTACTGATTGGCGTCATTGTCAAAAACCTGTAAAACGCGAAAAATTACCCCAATCATTATAACTCTCAATCAATTATATTGCATTTTAAACGATGACATGTCCAACTGTATTACTTACAAATATTATCTATATATTATATCATATGATATATGTAAATATGTTGCATAGGATTCTGTTCGATTAATTAATGTACTCTAACGACTCGTTAAATCCACCCAAAATTCTTCTTGACTTTCCCAAAATTGTACCGGTCTTGTCTCATACGATTTTTTACGATCATAACCACTTGAAAATTTTCGTATTTCTAATAATATATGACAGAATAAATAATGTATGGTTGTGAGGATAATGTACAGATTAATATTGTTTTCAAAATACATAAATAAAAAGTTATGTTAAAAATTGATTGTATTTAATGATGTTTCATGTCAACTCATAATATAATGAAAGTTTTTGACCTAAAAAATAAATAAATATTATAAATAATGTACAAAGTAAATAAACACAATGTTTTATTATTTTAGTGTCGATCATGTTTGTTGTTTTTACCTAATACTAAAGTACAAAATACTAGTACAAAACTTCAGATACTATATAACATGGTTCATTTTAAAAATATATTTTTAAATCTGCAAAAGTTTATTTTTTTGTAATATTTACGACTAATTTACGTTGTATATTTTAACATGATGTATTAACTAATAACTACACAATAATGAATATATTTTAGCATTTTTGTACTGCATATTTTTGCATATTCTTAAGCATTTTAATTTATACTTTATGGTTTAATTTTTCTTAAAAATACTAAATCTAGCTTTAGTAAATTCATAACTTTTTTATAATAACAACGTAACTTATGTCATTATTATCATCTCAGTGTATTCTCTGTTCTCGTAAGTTATAAATACATTTTATTTAATCTTCTATTTAAATTATAGTTCACACAGTATATAATTATTAATTCCCAGGTTATTGATAGTGAAACCAAAATTAATAAAATATTGTAATGAAAGGAAAATAAGTAAATAGATTAAAAACAGCTGTAACTCTAGTCTTAAATTATTTATATGCTTAAGTGCTTTTTAAGTCTGTATTATTTTAAGATAACGCCGAACGCTCATGAATGTCTCTGTCTTGCGAACGTGCAATAATATTATAACAAATTTATTTGAGTTTAAGAAAACTAATTTTGTGTTGTTAACTTTAAAATTAGAAGGAATTTAGTATTTACATATTGTTAAACTTAAGGTAAGAACATATAATCTAGGACACCTAGTGTCCTCGTAGACTCTTATTAATATTTTAATTTTAAAGCGAGTTATCAGCATTTTAAAATTGTTATATTTTACATATATTACCTAATAACTTATAAGTAATAACTCACTTTAAAATTAAAATATCAATAAAAGACTAGGTACCATAATATTCTTACCTTTAATTCCAGTGAAACAACCAGGATATTCTTCAAGGTCCAAGAACTAAAAATATGTTATTATCGTAATATCTAAGAAATACAAATATAAGTATTTAATATTATATTATAGTGCAAAAATTAATTACAGGGTCTAAAATCAGTAAAACTCTATTAATCACTGCTATGGAAATCGCCACAATTATCGGTTACAACTATGTTAAACATTTTGATTATTGATTATTTTGACATTGGATACATTAAGGGCTCAAAGGGGTTGAAAACACTACAATTTATTTATTTATCTTTTAAGATAATTTACTGAATGAGGAATGTATTAGTTTTCATAAATGTGCGATTTTTTTTTTGCATCCATTATCACGTTATATGCTTCATATATTATTCAAGGTTGTAGGATGTAGTAAATTCGATCAATTTTGTACTTTAAAAAAATTTAAATTTTTAGAAATTCTCAGTACTTTTCTTAATAATAGAAAAAACTATATCAAAAACAGTGGGGAAACGAGAATATTATAAATTATAATTTATTTATAATAACGAATTGACGCCACACTAATTTTTACAGAACTAGTTAGGAGTAAATTTTATACCTATGAATCTTCGAAATGTATAAATTGATTAGGGCAACTTATGAGAAACATTGTACTAAATATTGAATCCGTAGTACCTATAGTTAAAGAGTACTACTTTGATAGTTACCTATCAAATATTAAAAAAAAAATACACAAAACATAATTAAAATATGCCAAGTGTCTCAAAATAGCTTAAAATTAGTCTAAATATTTTTGATATTTTACTGAATATAAAAATGACAGCATAAGTACCTATAATAGTAAAAAGTTTTAAGTTCTTCGACGCTTTTTTTAAATTAAAATTAATTAACTAAAATTGATAGAGGAAATGCCGTTATTTATCGATTTAACATCTAATCTTGTTTGAAGTTATTATTATTTGAAGTTCAAAAATGTTTAAAACAAATATAAGTAACTAAATTTTTGATATATTTTAACTCCTGTAAAAATAAACAATACTATAATTTATTACTAGTTCAAAATAGGATTTTTTGTTTATTATTATTTGAGTAGATATTAATACGCAAACACTTTTTTGTAGTACCAATTCCTCTATCTATATACATAATATGGAAATATAGATAAATTATTGGAAAGATAATGTTGAGTAGAGTTGCATAAAAAATTATTAGCACATATTGTTGCCCAAGACATTTAAAATAAGAATACACTAGTGGCACTATTTTTCCAGTATAGAATGCAATTTAAAAATTTAAAAACTGGGAATTTTATAGGGATATTATTTATTATAAATGTGTTGATTTTACAATCTATAAATAAATTTTTTACAATGGGTGATAGTGATGTGAATGAAAATGTGGTTATTTAGGTTAGCATTGATTTTATCCGTTGATGGAACTTTTATGACGTCTGGATGTATTTATTCATATAGCAGGTCGAGGCACCATTTGCAATTCAATCGCCTCTCGGAGTCACTTTGTATAGCGACAAAAATAATAGGTCGGGGATGAGAGGAATCTACATTAGCGTGATCAGAGAGTGAGAGATTCTGTTGTTATTTTTATCTTTTAGTATTAAGAAAGTTTGTAAATAAAGTTATGAAAAGATTTAAAAATTAATTTTAATTCATCGAGGAATTTATTTTGGGCAGGAGTTGTGTAATAAGCCAGGGATGACTTTCTTTATTATTAGCTGCATATATACACTTCAAAGAGTTTTAAACAGTTCCCTATTGATGATTGAATTATGAGTTGATGCTTTAAATAGGTAGGATAAGTCATTTTTGATGATGAGTTCTTATGTTATTTTTGATTGAGACCTTTTACGTGGTTTAATCATCGTAATGTGTCCTGTGAATTACTTCACAGATTGTACATTCATTTAGCTGGGAGAGCTATCAATTTTGTAGATTTGAAACATCTTCGAGAGTGGACACAATATATTCTAGAGTGGCAGTTTTGACATTTAGTGATTTTTTGTGAGGTTTTTTAACCTTGATTTTTGTATGAGGCAAGGAGGTAATGGACATAATCTTGTTGTTTCCATCGGTTTTAAGATCAACACAATGGGTTCTTGTAAAATTATGTTTTTATATTAACTATAACTTGTAACTTATATTTCTGACAGTGTCTTATATTTCTTATATCGCCAAAAAAATATCTTCTACGGGAATAATTGAATACTCACATTTTGTTTTGTTTCTTTATTTTTTATGGTTTTTAGATTAAAGTTAATATCTATGGTATTAGGCATTGATGTCCTTTAGATACCTAGTGTATTAATACTCTATAATTATCAGATCATAATAAGATCATCATAGTAAGAAACTTCGGTAATCGGTACCGGTTGGAGCAACGTAGCGGTTAAAAGTAACAAGTAACATGGATTTCTTTAGGTTTTCCGCTAGTAATAAGGGGCAATATTTAGGCAATTTGCAATTTTTCCGCCGACGCCATGTTAATTGTGTTAGTCGTAATCGTAATTAGTGATTAGTGTAGTTGTGGTTGTAGAGTGTACGGGTACGGGGCTACCTGATCTACAGGTATATAATATAATATCTTATCCCTGGGTATTTATGCACGTGCTGTATGCTATATGCGAAAACATGTCATCAGCATTCAGCACTGCCGACCAAAACACACTTTACATGAAAAAGTCTCATGCCTCGTATAGTGGTCTGATTTCATTAATTTTTTTATTTGTTAGAAGGATGATAATTTTCTTCAGGGCACGTTGTACTTTGATATTTTACCTCGTTGCTTAAAACAAAAATAATTAAAAATACTAGACTTGTGAAAATTTGTCAAAATCGTATTATATGACTTACAAATATAATTTTGAAAATCCAAGTACAATGGTGCCTAACCCTGTAAGAAGCGTATCTCTTTCTAAAAGTAAAAAATCATCGAAGTCTTATCATTCTACAAGGAATCAGAGTTTTTTCTGAAAGGCATATTTTTGAGAAAAAAAAGCAGATTCAGTCCCCTTAACGATTTTTAATGTGAATATTGTTATATTAATATTTTCCCATGCCGTCTTTATGCCGATATCTTGATTAGATACTTATATCCAAAGGTCACTAAGTGAGCGGTACCAAAAGTTGATGGATAATGAACAGTGGTTGTTAATTAACTAATTAATTATATTACTTTTTTCTTCGTGGTGTAGATGTCAAACTAAAATCCAAGTCCATTTAGTTGAAAACTGGTGCTGCGTGCCTGCGTATATAGTCACGTTTTCTCGTTGTTTTTTGTTAGTTTTCCCAATTTTTTTTTTGAAAAGTAATATGAATTTCCCAATTCCCAGTAATCAAACTCAAAGTAAAAGTTTGAGGCAAATTATTTACACACTCGCATTACTGTACATCCAATAATTTACTTACTCCGCTCACAACCTAAAATTAATTCTGTATAAATATACAATTGTTATAAGTTTCTACAGACAATTAATTATTATACATAGATGTATTATTGTATCGATACTTATAAAATGTTAAATAACAAAAATTAACAAAATATATTGAAACAATAAATGAATCAATTCAATTGGTGAATTTTATAATTAAACATTATAATAATATGAACATAACTACATTTTATACGTTGTCTGAGAACGTTGCGACTCTATTTAATGGTTGATGAATAGACTATTCTTAGTCTTCTTGTTTAAACATTGGTCCTAAAATTGGAAATAGGTGTTCCATAATAAATTATTTGAAAAATTAATACATTTTAATCGGGTTTTTTTAATATTCAAAATGATAAAATGTGGTATTTTTACTGTTTATTGTAACGATTATCAAAATTTTAAGCTACCACAAATATAATTCGTTATAAAGTATTCATACTTATTCGTAAATTTTATTTCTGTTCACTGTACTAAAATAAAGTTTGCCAAGTAGAAGCTATTATAATATTTAACATTGCGGACTTATACAGATTTTATTATCCTTGCACCATTTTAAATTAGTAAATATTTCTGGATTCTGGAACAATTATTTAATTTTAAATAACATCAAAAATATTTCAATATATACATATAATATATTATAATAACAATAATTAGTTAACACAAGATATCATAAAAATATACAATAATAATACCGTAGAAATGCTATACTTGGAGCCAGTGTGTTACTTGGAGAATAATTACAATTTTTAGTATATTAGTGTCAGCGCATTAGCTTTTATCAATGGTACATTTTTTATTATCTACACGAAATATAATTAAAAAGTACTATGGACCATACTTATAAGAAACTTAAATAATGACTTATAAAATGTATTTTTTTATAAAAGTACATGGTATATTATTTTTCTGTATGTTATGTCTAGTTCCTATTTATAAGGCAAATATATGAAAATTGTTAGACTCTAAAAGTTACAGTTATTTTTTTGGACTAAGCGTAACTTATGGGGCAGCACACAATAACGAAATTAATTATTGTTAATGTTATTTTATATATTATGTAGTATGTTTATTATATTTATTAATTTTTATTAAGAGTAATGACTGAACCACTAGTCACCTTTTTTAGAGGCTAAATAAAAAAAAAATATAAAATCAGATATGTGAGTTTGAACAGTACTTTAATATATTATTTATAAATTTAATGTAAGGGCAAACTTTTACCACTAAAATCAGCATTCTATGACCATTTGTTATAAAGATATACTTTTAAGTTCAAATTTGGCCCAAGTATGGCACTTCTACGGTAAAGCAGAAACTTCTAAGTTATAATAATCGATATTTAGTGTTCGTAAAAAAATATATAAATAAAAAATAAAAATAAAATGTGTAAAAATAAATTGCTTAAATTCATAAGGTAATTTTTTTTCAGTAAAATATACATATAATAAATTGTTTAATAATAAAGTAAAATGAAAAAATCTAAAGAGGTAAAAAAAAGTAAGTATAAAATCACAATATTTCGTTCGAATAGTTTTGTCATACAATTGAATTTACTTTCAGCAGTTGTTTGACTAGAGTTATACGTTGTATAAAATGATTAAATTATGATTCACTTCGAAGAAATAGTACCTATAACTTTAAAATCTATCATTTATTTTAAATAAAGTATTAAAAAAAAGAATATACAAATAATAAATGAGCGAGTATTATTATGTACACAGTAATACTTTTAATTTATTACTGAAAATTCTTAGTAGGCATCAACCTAAATGGCAACTGAAAATTACGTTTTAGAAACGAATAAATATTATCTATTAAAAATCGGTGTCATAGTCGGGATGATACTGCTGAGGTGGTTTCCTCGGTCCAGTAGTATAAGAAGCGTTGGGATTATGATGAGAGCTTGGATAATGATGATGCGATCGTGGATTTGAAGTTGATGTGGCTTCTCGATGATAATGTCTTCTCTCAGCTCCGTAACCACTTGGATCTGTGCCGTAACCATAACCGCTACCACCAGTATAATATCCAGTTTGAACTGGTGTTAATGTCTGAGGCGACAATGCCGTTGATCGCCAACTATCATAGTGACCACCATGTTGGGTATCTCGGTGCTATAATTAATACATTTTTATTAGGTACATTTAAAACAAATAATAATCTTAAAACCGCAAGCTGCATTGTAAATATTTTCTTAATAATAAACTCGAACCTTTTTCCCTGCAATATTAGATGGAACTTTGACTTTTTCATGGTCATGGTCGGACCAAACCGCATCCATATCATACAAACGATCTACGTCTTCTAAATCATCTTCATCTAACATCATCATGTCATCATCAATCGCATAATTATCGTAACCATATGAACTGATGTTATAGTTGGAATTGGAATGGGATGGTGGATGATGCATCATATGACGACTTCCAGCAGTTGGACCATTTTTACCCGTGCCGTAAATATGTTGATTTTGGTCATCAGAAATCATGGATGCTTGCAGGGTTGGTGGAGGTACTTTTTTATTGTTTTTATTACGACTTACGAGCTGTAAAATGTAATAAGACAATATTAAAACGTTGATATTTCCTGAGTATAATATTTTGAAAATATATAAATACCACTGTTATGCCAAATATTAATACGAAAAGTAATGAAGCCAGGCCAATAACCATGACAGCTACAGCCCATTGTGGTAACCACGCGTCATCAGTTCCAGCGGTTGCTGTCACAGTTCTGGTGGGTTTAGGCAATACTGTTAAAAAAAATGTTTTATACTAGTTATAATATGATAAACAATATTACAGGTGTATTAAATAAATTTAATACAACGATCTTTACCTATAAAATCTGTACGAGCTGGGTCAACAGTAAACCTTCCTAATTTTAAATAAAGCCCTTCATAGTCACCACCATTTCCGTATTGTAATGGTTGTGCTGACGATCCTAGATTTCCTTCTTTTTGTAATGTTTCATGAAATAGACGTCGAATGTCAGCGGTACTGACTGTACGTCCAAGTTGATTAAGCTGTACGAAGAAATCAACAAGAACCCCAGCATTTTTATCAGATTTTCCATCACTGATTGCATTACTTCCAGGACTAGTATACAAATTTAAGCATAAGTTAAAATAACTCAATATTTTTGTATATAATTTGGTAAGTTGATGATAAATTGTAATATCTACACCTATGTGATAACTTATCATATAATTATAATCATATAATATAGACTATAATATATTTGAAATAAATTCATCAGAAATTAAAATATTTAAAATTTAAATTATACTAAAAACATTAGGTAACTTCTATAAATAATTAATTTGAGGTGGAATAATTTATATTACTTGTAGTTATAATCCTTGAAATGGAAATAAAAAAACTATTTATTATTACCTACTTTATTAATAGGTAATCGTTAATTTGTATATCTTTATTTAGTTTATATATTATAATAATTTTTATCTTAATAGTTAATACCTAAAACATTTTTACAATTTGTTTGCTTGAACATAATTTATACACATACCTGAATGAATCGATGGTTATTGTCTTATACCATTTGCTCAATGCTGGTGATTTACTGTATACTTTATCCAGCTATAAAATTAATTAAACAATTTGAATGATGTAAACTGTAGTAATATTATATTACTATAATATATTTACCTGAGTTTCAATTTCGCTAGCTAATAACCTCCATTCTGCAGTATTGTGGTCTAATAACTCGGGTACCCATTTCTCTGATCCAGAACCCACTATTCTCAATGTACCAACGAGTTCACATACTGAATCACTTTCAGAACACTGGCCGGGTGTTGTAGTGGGAGGTGGTTTCATAGTAGTTGTGGTAGTAGTTGTAGTCGTTGTAGTGCTAGTGGTTGGCTCTAAAGTAGATGTCATAGCTGCCAATTCAGCTGCTTTAGATTGTAGCAACAATTTTTCGATAGATAATGGCGTTGTTGATGGAGTAGACCAGCCTGTAAACTCAGTTACAACCCTAAAAAATTGATTAAGTTGTATTTAAATAAATAATGATATAGTAATGGAACAACCTTAAATTCTTGAATATAAATTACGATTACCTAACTGGCCATCCCTTTTGAATAGTGGGTGCTACAGTAACTGCAGCTTGCATTTTTTTACTAGAAGGCAATGGTTTCCTGGTTCCAGAGCTATTTGTGCCTTTTCCACTATTGGGAAAAACTATTCCTGATGTACTGCTAGTGATTGTTGTAGTGGAAGTAGTTAATGGGACGTTAGTCGTTGGGACAACTGTTGTCACAATCGATTCTTGTTCTTTATTTTTATTAGAGGTTTCAACATTTTCAGTTGGCAGTTTGAATCCTGGTGGTAGTAAAGAAGGTGACAAGATTTCTACAGGTTTAATAGCATCTTCTAATTTAAATCCTGGTGGTAATAGCGAAGCTAATGCTGACGAATCATCAACAAATTTAATGTTCAAACCTGATGATTTTGCTTTTGTAGTAGTTGTACTGGGTGTAGTATTAGTAGAAATATTACTACTACTATTTTTTGGCTGAGGGCTACTAATGTTATTAGTAACTGTAGAAGGTATTTCAGTTGTAGTTGTGGTTGAAATAGTCTTAGATTTGTATGCTGGAGGTGGCTTCGGGTTAAATCCAGCTGGAAGTAATCCACTACTTAATAAATCATCAAATTTCACAGAATCTATTAAACTCTTTTTCTTTCCGATTTGAATTGAAGGTTTGACTGTGCTAGTTGAAGTAATAGAAGAAACGGTAGAAGTTCTCTGTTTAGAAGGTACGAATTTTCGTACAAATGTGGTTTCTTTATCAGAGTCATCAGATTCTTCTTCTTTATCTTTTTCTTCTTCTTCTTTATCCTCGTTTTCGTCTTCTTCTTCTTTTTCAGATTTTGTAGTGGTACTAATATAATTGGTAGTACTGGGAACACTAGTAGTACTAGACGACACAGTTGTGCTAGTAGACATGGTAGTGCTAGGAGAACTGGAAGTGATAGTGGTACTTGTAGTAGTTGGGAGCATTGTGCTTGTTATAGTCTTAGTTGTTTTTTCAGTAGTCGGAGTTGTAAACGATGATATAATTACATCATTTCGTTTATCATCATTGTTACCGTTACTCTGCATATCTGTCAAAATACGGCTACCATTATTTGTATTGGAAGAGCTACCATACAATATACCATTTGAAAGTTCCGATTGAACTCTATCTAATTTATCAATAATACTTTCTACTGTCGTTGTACTAGTAGTTGTTATTACAGGTTTATTATTAAATCTGTGTTTAGTTGTAGGAGTAGGTGCTGTCGACGTAGTTGACTCTTGCACAGAATTGTTCTTATTTGTTCCACCTCCTACCATTGACGACGATGATGAGACTGATCTACTAGTTTGTACACTTGCGACTACAACCCAACTTTCAGTAGTTGCTATTACACTATTATTATTTTTTTGATTTATTGTTACCGTGGACGATTGATTTACCAATGGAAATTTAGTATGCTTTTTATTTAATGGTAATTCAGTTGTTGTATACGATGTTGTTGTGTGTTCTATATCTTCATATTCTTCATATTCGTCTACTATTTGATGTTCTGTAGTTGTTGTGGGGGCCATTGTAGTAGTACTTGTTGTTGTTGGTTTTCTAGTGGTTATGCTTTGAATTATTGCTGGGTTGTTCACAATTTTTTTCATTCGTTGTTGTTGTTGTGGAATCAAAGTCGTTAGAGAATTAATTCTTGGTCTCAGGGCTGTTCTCAATGTAGTTATGGGAACTGGAGGTGGTTGTGTTGTTGTAGATTTTCGTGGTTGAAACTGACGTTTCTCTTCCACAGTTTGTTCTTCTTCGTCTTCCTCTTCTTGTTCATAATCTAAAGTATTCATTGTAGTAGTAGTTGTAGAAAACAAGGACGATTTTCTACTTCTTACAGTAGTTGGTTGCTGTCTATTAACTGTTCCAGATAATGCTGAAGGTTGCTGGGGTGCAGATCGTATTGTGGTGGAAGAAGATGCTACAACAGATAATGGACTAAATGTGGTAGGCCGCCGATTTATCACCGAACCTGAAACTACTGCAGGTTGGTTTCTATTTCGAAAAGCAGCTGGTCCAGGCTGTGGCCTATGTGTAGTAATTATGGGTTGAGACCACGATGATCGATCATCATTCTCATCATGTATCACGGTAAACCCAATGGCGGCTGGTTCTTGTTGTTCTTCTAGGTTAATAGTTGAAGATGGCTCTGTTGTAGTTATGGGTCTTCGCTTAGCCAGTTGTGGTTGACCACGTCCACGTTTTGGTGGCTGGTTTTGTCTTTGATGGACTAATTCAACTGTATCGTCGTTTGTGTTAATTCCATCTGCTGTATCGTCATCGCTTACAGCCACTGATTCTGCGTCAGCCGTTGTAGGGTTCCACCATCTAATGGATCCTGTTGGTGGAGGATTTCTAGAAACTGGTATAACTCCGTTAGTTTGAGACAAAGGACGACGAGGAGAATCACTATTAAAACTCTCTTGGCTTCTTGGTTGTTGTAATATTAACGTGGGCTGTGCATTTTGACGTTCATCAAAGTTATCTGTGGAATCTGGTTGTTCCGTGCGTTGCTGTTGTAAAGCTGGTCGAAATCGTTGTTGTTGAGAGCTACTTGGAAAAAAATTAAACTGCTGTTGTGTTTGTGGTTGTTGTTGTTGTTGTTGTTGTGATGGTGGTAGAGGACGCTGTGGTGCTTGTTGAAAGAACGACGGTGGAGAAACAGCATCAACAAAGCTTAAAGAACCAGGGTTTCGAAGTGGTTGAAACTGTGTTTGCTGTCCATTTAAAATAAATGGTTGGACATTCGGTGGTCGTGAAAATGGTCCAGAATTTGTAAATGTTCCTGTTGGAAGCTGTTGTTGAGATGAAAAAAAACTCGATGAACTAGGATTAGGTAGTGGTAAAGGGTCAGCAGAAGATAATCTACGTTGAGGAAAATTCAGGTCAGCACTATTTGTATCTTCCTGAAATTGTACTCGAGGTAAAGCGAAATTTCCATTATTGGACGAAGACGAAAAAAATCTCTGCTGTTGACCTATAAACAAACATAAAATGCATAAATTATTTCTGTTAATAGAATTGTTGTGATAATTTTAAACAATAGCATATAACAATAGAAAAAACGTAATTGACATTTTAAGTATGTGTATAAATTATGAAAAAACATATTGGTCAGTTATTATAAAATTATAGGTCACATCATAACGTTTAACTTAAACTTATTAAAGAATATTATTTCAAAAGAATAATATCTAAACTGGTAAAACGCACGTGTATTTTTTTTAATAGAGGCACATAGAGAGAGTCGTGATGGAATTTCACTTGCAGGTGAAAATAATCACATCATATATTCCAATAGTGTGTATACTGTATACTTTATATACTATGTGTAATAATAAGTTTCGCTCGTTATAAATAATATACCATAGATGAAGATAGATAATTAGTACCTAGTAAATATAAGAATAATTCATATTGTACAGTTAATTTTAATTATTTTACAAAATTTCATTCATTATTGTATATTTGATGTACAAATTAAAGTTACCTAGGTACATTGTATTAAGTAAACTAAAATAATTTCTAAAAGAACAAAGTTGATATTATTGTAGAATGTATATTTGTATTTTTAAAAATAACCATATCATTTACGAATATTTCCTTCAAATGTTCCTAAAGCATACTATATAGTTTATGTTAGATAAAATAATTTATCATAATTTTTTTATTTTATTGTTTTACTAATATTGGTTATAAAATACGATAATATAAATAGTACATACACTAGATATACAGTACACACTGAACACATACACAAGATACAAATATATAGTTTTTAAGGTATAATTTTGAAAGCATAAATAAACTAGAACTATAAAATATAAAGTGTTTGTTTAAATTAAACTTTGTTAATTTGACATGAAAACTAATTGAAACTAGTATATTATTCATATTGATATATAACTTAAATACATTTCAGTTAATAAACATTAATAAAAAAAAATAAGAAGTTACGAGTTCATCAAGTTTTATATTTATTCATGTTAAATGACAATGTAATTTAAGCTTAGAAAATTGAATATTTTTAAAATAGTTTAAATATTGTTTTAAAATATTATACGATCTAGGTAGGTACGAATTATTAGTATTATAAAATCAATAAGTAAAATGATATTAGACAATTTGTACTATAAAATACAATTTTAGTACAAATATTTATTTATTGTATATGTTTAATTTACTTGAATAGTTAAGATAAAAAATCGTTTTTTAAATTTGTGAGATTAAATAGAAAGATTGACTTTGCATGTTTTGTTATGTCTTACAAAAAAAGGTACCATTAGACAAATTTTAACAATTTTAACAAATATTATTATTATATTAGTACTTATTTTCATAAAGCTACATACCGTTCTTCCCAGGTTTCTACCTATAATTTAAGCCATAATATACTTTATAGCATTTTTTGGTATTTTAATTGACTAATATTCGTATGCATATTTTGAATATTTTTAGTGCGCATATCAAACTAAAATTATTAACATAACGTATATGTTATACAACCGATGTATAAGAAAAATTACTAATTATATGTTTGTATAAATAATAATTAATTACTTCATTGTAATAATTACATTATTGAACAAAATTAATGAAATATTTTAAAATTTAGATAGTTAAAACGTAAGTCCATCCATTAAATTTCCATATAAATATAAGGGAAATAAGTGTAACAGCAAGTACTAAGTAATACACATTAGTTTATAATTATAAATTTGCACAAAATGAAGATTATTTACATTGATAATAATAAATAATATTCAATGATTTAATAATTAATAACGCATTTCTTTCAAAAAATCTTTATATTGATAAGTATGTAAGTACTAGCTTATGTATAGTTATACATTAAATTGTTAATAACTATACATATGATGTATAACATAATATATTAACTGTAACATAATTAACATTTTCCATAAATACTAAAAAAGTTATTATTCAAAAATTAAAGATAACAAATTCAAAATGAGTGTCAACTGGTATCAAAATATTCACACATAATTCAATTGTTATCATAAATATTATAAAAAGTATTCTCAATAGAACTTAAAAGTACCAACCAACAATTATTAGTATAATATTATACATATCCTCATCTCTATCCAATAACAATAAATAATTGAAGATAATATATTATAATTTCCTGCCATTCATGGGGCTTCAAAATACTTAAAAAGTTTAAAATATTATTTTGTTCTTTTATAATATAATCATATGTTTACCATGGTACCTACCTTATGACTTACAAACTGCGTTGTAATATTGTTTTAAAATATGCCGAAATAATAAAAATCAATATATTACCTACTAGGCACTTTTAAATTAAATATTATTATAAACGTTTATTTACAAGTTGATGACATTATTGTGTTAATTCTTTGATAGTAATTTCACGCCAATTATATTTTACTACTGGTGTTTTCATTATGAGACTATACTGTGATAACGGATCTAAATTTCACAAGCTAAATCACGTTTATGTGTAGAAAGCTGAACATGCCACCTATCAGACAAAATTCCAAAATAATTATAATATGTATAAAAAAACAAAACGTTTTAAAATTTAAACGAACATATCAAAATAAATAATAAAATTAAATCTAAGAATAAATTGTATATTATGTTGTTATTGCATTACTCCTATAATATACTATATAGTTATTTATATCACTATCCGACGATATAATTTTGTTGAAAAATGAATATAAAAATGTATATTCAAGGATACGCAAAATTATTAGCATAGGGAAAAAATATCATTATATTAATTTACTCAAGTAGTAAACTAGAAAATTAATAATATGAATGATAAACTATAAATAGATTATAATAGACAGAAGTACCTATATTATAGATTTTTGATAAACAATGATAACTGATTTTGGTAATTTGGAGTGAAATATGAAAAAAATTTATATATGGACAATGTTGCAATATTTTGACATTTAATTATTAATATCAATATATAAAAAAAACATTTAATAACATTCAATTCCAAACTATTTATAATATTATATATTATTTTATATAGTGTACATACAATAGGTATACGTATATATTACTTATTATGGTAACTATATTTTTTATATTATATTTAGTTACTTTTATAATATAAATTAAGAAATTTGAATGAAATATAATAATAGTGATAATAATCATTATTATTGTTATTATTATAGTTGCCCTATATTATTAAATACCAAGTGAAAGTGCGATAGACGAAGGTTACTGCATCACCACAAACAAATGTTTAACAACAACGGTGCGACTGTTATTATAAAACTTTATACGCATACCAGTTAAAATTGTAATATATAATATTAATATATTACCTATTATTCATATAGACTTTATATAATACCAAACCTATAGCTATTGTTAAAAATACAAAATACCGTTTAGTTTTAATAGATGTAAATTTCGATAGCACGTGCGTTCATAATAGAAAAATGTATCCCCTCGAGACATTTTATAAATCTTATAACAACAGAAAAACCCAAGACGAAAACGATAATAATGGATGATGATTGTATATTGATTTCAAATGGACTGGCTGAATAAAAAATTTAAATCGATTTTCAGAATGACCGCATGCTGGCGTGGAATAGATAGGTACTATAGTTGATATTATATGATATAGGATATTTCCGACCACCCAAAGACGATTACAATAAAATCTAAAAAATAAAATAAAATCAACGACTTTAGTTATTACAATCGCGGAGCAATTAAAACGGCTCGCTGGTCACAGCCGGAATTAATTGTTCTTGCCTCTGTCTCGGTTTATTATGAATTATTATATTATACTACAATATCAACTCCGTTTTGTATTATATGAATTAACGGCAACCAGAATCCTTTAATGCGAAATCCTAATAACAATAATAATTAATACTTTTAACGGTTTAATGTTCGGCGTAGACACATGTTTTTGACCTTTTTTTTTAGTACAACTGACATATATGCATTTGCATATTATAAACAGTAATACAATATAAAATACATTATATACATTTAAAATGGTAAGATATTATAATAATTTCACTTTACTTAGAATAAAATGTATCTATTATTAATTGTCTATAGTTTTCTTTAATATTTACTATAAATTAGAAGTAGGTAAAGTAAATAAATTGAAGTAGATAAATCCTTAAATGCTGTGTTGTATGTTACAATAATTAAAAAAGGAAGTGGTTGTATTTCACAACTACTGTTATAACTACTTGTGAGTTTGGTTAGTTCTTATAGTAGTCAAGGCTGTTCGGTTACTAAAAATAATTACTTAATATTTAAATTATTGTATTAGCACTATTACTGTAAACCGGTATTAATATCATATTATACATTAATTTAGGTATTGTAGATTATTCTATAAATTAATAAGTTTCACATCCAGAAATTATCGTGAAATAAAGTGCTATAGTTTTTTTTCTAATCCTACACAATTTGTATATATTATACCTATTCATATGGCGTAAACTTTAAGTTGTTAATGATTGCATTTTAAGTCTTGTAAAACTTTAAAACTGATTATTTTGTTAGTTATCAATCTATATTTACGTTTATTTTAAATAACATGTACAACATTGACATTGAAATTTGTATAAGTACTTACAAACCCATCTCAATACAACTATAATCCTTATTTTTTGCAAAGAACATTTTACACTCTAAAATTGCATTGCATTTTGCGTAATTGAATTTAATGTAGATAGTTGTATATATAGAAAAATATAAGAATACCAACACCTTTATACCTCCTTCAAGTTTAGCAACACAGAATTCAATCGATTAAATTGATCTAATATACCTGTGCCAAAACTGATTCGACTGACAGTTATAAAATAAAGTATAATGCATTTTGACATTTTTACAAAAATAATTTGTACATTTTATCAACATCTATCATCTTTTATTTCATCTAACCACTTGTGTCAATTATACCGGATTGTTATGGCGATCGCCAATCTATAATGTAATTTGCGATCAGATCTTAGGAATAACAAAGAAACCTGTTTTTCGTCTTTTCTTACAACATAATATTATAATATTATAATATATTGAAAAACGCTATTAAACATATAGTAATAATTCGTTATTAAATCATAAAATATGCGTATTCTGTTTGGATAAAAAATAATTAGAATAAAAAATATGTTACCTATACATAATCAGTTGCATGACTCAATAGTAGTTACCTACTGCATTGTACCTACTGCATTGCATTGCAGTGAACACATTTAAATTCTGCGGGAAGCGGTAAAAGAAAGAAAAATGATTTATTTAAAAATTGTTAGTTATTACTATTTGTTACAGTAAAGGTAGGTACATTAGGAAATTTTATTTAGAAATGTAAACATTTTTTTGTTTTCGTTGCCAGAGCGTGAGAAATAATAAACTGTCGCTATATTATAAGTTATAACATAACCAACGTAATAATAATATACTTTGTCATTTAATCGAATAAAATCCAATACACAAGAGTTCTTTACATTGTTTTAGGGAATTAACGTTTCGACGACTGTGATGTCATCGCCATTATCATAGTCTCAGTGTCCCTATACACATTAACCTGTGAAGGTATTCTTAAAGGCGGCGACGGACCGATTTACGACCGTGGGTATAATTTGAAGACAGACTTAAATCGATACACAGTCATTTTAGGCCTGGAGGTATTCGAAGAACACATTATAGCGTTTCCTTCATTAATTTTTAATGTTTTACTATACGCGATGCCATTAGCCGGATGAATAATGGTGGCGACTCCAGACGCGATTAAATAATGACGTTTACTTTTAAATTATTTTTTTTTCCAACTTTATCTATACACAATACGCCAAAACACGTTACCGATGGCCGATATACCTATAGGTAGAAACAGAATACCCTCGGCTGGTCCTTGTTAGGTAAGTCGCAGCATGACGAAACGTGTTGTATTTTTTTCAGATTTTATTTAGAGTTTTCCGCCATCGACGTTGTTTCCTATGTACGTACAACATCGCCATTGTCGGCGTAACACTACATATAGGTATTAGGTATAGTTTGTTGAAATATGTCACGACAAAATATGTCCATCAATGTATATTGCGCAACTTATCTACCGTTTGTACGCGCGGTGTTCCTGCTTTTTGTGTCAAATACTGCATATTATTTTTGTGCAAATAATATTGTATTGTGTGGCGGGGGTGTGAATGGTATCTATAAACATGCCGTGTATTTATTATTACACAATAATCTGTTCGAAATTGCGCAATGGATCCATTATAGTGGGATTACGGGGCTAAAAAAGTAACAGATACGGTTAAATAAAACGAACTTTTATGAGATAATCTATGACATATTGTATTATTAATGTCTCAAACGTTCCCAATAGAACATTACCCTCGACCAGTGTTGTAATGGGTACGAGAATGAAATAATATTAAAAAAATGATATTACCTACATTTTAATTTATTGATGTATGTACATAAAAAGTATGTTTTCCTTTGTATTATGAAAACAACCCGAATAATATTAAAATAAAGTAGATACAACAAAATCCCACGGTTACTTTTTCTTTTAATTATTAAAACTCAATTGAATATAACATGAGTAGGTACCTATTTATAAAAAAAACTATGTCTTCAATTAACATTGATTTTATCATTACAATGTTTACTAATTTATAAAATATGCGAAAACCTTATCTATAATGTGTACAAAAAATGCAAAGAAATAATAATAATTGTTCACATCATGTGCAATTACATAGTTGTTGGTTTGGTATTATACTATTACAACACACACCTAGGTACTGGAACAATGATAATAAGTAAGGCTTGGATTTTGTAGTAGATAAATGCTTTGTTGAGAGTGTGAAAAAAAGGTAATTGTTATATTTAAATTAATTTCTTATGATTATGGTTGTAATGAGGTAAACTTTATTTTTATTTCATGCTTTTCCCCTTAAATTTACTTGTTTGCTAAATGTTGCATCAATCTTCACGAAAAATTTCATACATATCTTCAATTATATTTTATTAGCCTTTAATTTTTCCTTCTATATTATCGCTTAAAAATAAAAATATGTGAAAGGTTCGCGTTAAGTTGTCGACGTTTTTTTGTTTGTTATCGTGGTAATATAACAATTAATATATTATGTCTGATAGAATAATTATTGGAACACAGATAATTGTAGTTGTAATTCAAAGTAATCGTTTTAACTTTCAGAAAGGGGAAAAATAATTTAAATTTTTTTTAGTATTTTTCGAGTTTAAATTAAATTAATGTTTTTTTTATTTTTTTTGGCAATTATAACTTATAATAAATGTTTTTTTAACGATTTATTTTGTTACAAAATCCGAGCCCTAATTATATAAGCATTTATACGGACTGAGTGAATTATAATTTATAATGCATCTATATAGTTGAATAATACTGAAACGATTAAGGAGATGGTTCACGATGACTAATGCAGTTGGTAGGTATACCCGGAGAACACGTTAGCTTAAGTTTTTAAATATTTTCAAACTCATCGAATCTAAATAGTAATAATAACTGTTTGTTCGCTCAGCCACTCGGCGCCACACGTCTCAGTGTCGCGCAATAATATTATCATCGAAACATAATAATATTATTCATGTGGTGTTGGTTCGTATTGTAATGTGTCTAGGACTGGTTGTTTCCTGAATTCTGAAATTCCATTACCACGGACTACGGTCCACGGCCTCGCCAGGCACCTCCACCGTTACTATCGCGCAATGCCGTCGGTATTCTGTGCGAGGGCGGCCGTCGTAACAAAGTGAAAGTAAAAGTATATTGTAAATCGCATTCGATATAAAATCGTGGCAACGTCGTAACACACATACTCCTCGGCTATAATATCATACACCTGCAGTGCACTATAGAGGAATGTATATATAGGTACTATACATGCTTAAGACGGCTTGGCAACCTGGTGGTGTATAGTATATAGGTATAATATACACTATAATATTCTTAAAGTCGTTGCCGTCACGAACCAAGGACACCCGTCGCATACATGATACATATTATAGCTGTGGGGCTATGCCCATTTCATAATTAGTCGAAAATCGTTATATTTTATTTATTATTATTATTATATTTTTTTTTTTTAAGAGATTATATTTTTATGTACTGTACAATTTGATACAATAAAATATGTATATCGCATTATAAATTATAATCCATTACATACCTACGTAAAACTCGCCATAATTATTGTGTTACATTTATGGTTATTATGTACGAAATTGCACTATAGGTATATTATACATGAATATTATTAAGTGTAGATACCGCATTATGTGGTGTAGTGGTGTATACCAAACAATTATTACCTGATGAATAGTTAAGTGGTATACCTGGGCAAACATGCTCGCGAGCACAGTACCCGGTTTTTTTTTTTTGTCTTATAGATTTTCCATATACAATAGTGAAATATGAATTTACAAACTTTGGCACTATTTCTTTATAAATTAATAGAAAAAAAAATTACACAGAAAATCACTCTTTTATGGATTAACGATTAGGAAAATCTGAAAATATATAGCATGTTTGGAAATCTTAAAATACGAAATACGAACTAAAAGTTGGTTAACTCTTTTGTCAACAGATTGTCTGGTATCGTATAATATTGTATCCAATGGCTCAAAACCATAACAAGTTGTGAGTCCTTAGGCAAATTTTAAATGTGAGGGTTTTTTTCAGTATAATTAGTTGTTGGTTGTGGCCCGTTTTTTTTTTACTCATCCCTTTAAATTCTTGACCAGTCTCATCTGTCTTAAAACTAACTCTACATACTCTATTTTATTTAATGTTGTACAAAAATTATTATCTTTAAGTATTTATAAACAAGCTATATTATTATAAACAGTCAGAACAATAATTTAGGTATATTTACTGATTGAGTACAAATTTACAAATGAGTTAATTTTCTATTATCTATCACTTATTGGACGCCAAAAAATGTAATGGTATATTGTTTTAATTTTATGTTTTTAAAATCCAAATTGTTTTTTTTCTTTGTGTATGTAAATTTTAGCCAGGTTAGCCAGTCTTTTGAGATAGTTTATTCTTAAGTTTTAAATTATTTTGAGTTAAGAAAAGTTACTTTCGGTAGACGCTGAGGTTACTGGAATTTAAGAGAAATTTCACAGTGTTAGAAGATGCACCAGGCATCGTCTTTAAGAAAGTTAATGCTCTACTATATTAGTATTTTTTTTTCAATTACATTTCAAAAAACTAACTCTTTGTATAATTCAGAAGCAACTATATCACAAGAATCGCCAACACTTAAATAGTTCTGAAAATCTAAGCAGCTTTTCATCAGGCCTTCGTTAGTTAATGCTCGTAATCAGTGTTGAGTAAATTACTTTTAAAAAGTAATGAAATTACGTTACTCGTACTTCAAATATTTTAATTTAAATTACATTTACGTTACCTAAAATAATTTTTATCACGTTACATTACTTTTTCATTAATAAAGTAGTGCGTTACAAATAACGTTACTTTTTTATCATTTTTTTTAACCATATTTAATTCAATTATTATGTATATATTTTACAATCATAGGCCTATTATAGTATTATGTACAAATGTACAATCATCTCACCTATCTAGTCATAAGTTATTTATTATAATTAATTTTTATTACATTTTATTTTTAAGCCGAACTCTTTTCTTTCTCCTAATAAAGTGATAACATTTACTCCTGGAATGTTTAATAATATTGTTAACTATTATCGGAATCAAAAATAAAAATAATTGATTTTTAATTTTTTTTTGATATCCTATCGGCTTGTTTTTGTAATACATTGAAAACTATTATTTTAATAACGTGGAAAATAACGCGTTAATGCGTTATTTCATACAAATTACTTTTCAAAAGAAATGTTGTTACAATTGCGTTACTTTAAGTAAAATGTAATTAAATTACTGCTGAGGTTACTGAAAAAGTAATTTGTAATTTGCGCTATTTTACTACCCAACACTGGTCGTAGTTCACTTAAGTTCCACAAAAAACCAAAAAAAGTCTGAATGTGTCGGAAAGAGTCGGAAGCGTTGACCGTTAAAACCATTTGATAAAATTTTAAATAATGAATGACGCTGGTACATACGATTATTATCTACAGACATTTGTCCACCTTTCCCCCCCCCCCCAAACTGGGTCCGAGCAATAATTATAGTATCTGCTTATTAGCCTTAAGCTATTAGCTATAATCTAAGTATTATAAGGGCAATTGTATTTATGTATTTAATTTAAGAAATTAATAGGTTATAACCAATTATGTAGTATGAGAATTTAAGTACCTACATGGGATCCATAAAATCTTTTACAATAATTTAAATTCAATAAGGGTAGTTCATTGATATTATTTAAATTATTTTAATAATACTTTCTAATATTGTTTATTATATACTGCAGTAAACCAAATACACCAGAATATAAATACAAAACCAGTTGAATAACATTCAAACTTTCATATATGTAGTTATAATAACTGACCAATGACCACTATAATCACAATATTATAATATATTATTCAATTATTTATCTAGAGACTAGAATTATGTTATAGTTGTTTTAAAAATATTCAAGTGGTAAAAAGAAGTACAACGTACCTTGCGCCACTGTTGTCCCCGCAAAAGCCAGTAAAGTAGCAGAGAAGATGATGACCAATACCGACATTGTTAAACTGTGTTCTGGACAAATTGCGTTTTGTTTCATACTTTTAAACAAAACTTGGACTACGTCATGCAACAATTATCATGCACAGGTGTTTTCCTCGATTCCAATGATGAATCCAGTACATTTTATGGTGCAGATTATTTCGTCATAAACTTGTGGTGGCGATGACACCACCTGCATTTCTGTGTGGCGATCGCTTGCCAGCGAACATTGTAAGCTTATGTGTCAGCGACAATGACCTTATCGACTTCTGGAACTCTTGACCACGGATGATGTCAATAATACTGATAATACGATCAATTCAAATGTTAATTTACAAACAAACAGAAACCGTTTATGGTTTTTTTTTTTTAAGAAATCTACAAGCTCTTTAACACTTCTGTCAATTTAATGATTTTGGTATTAATAAAGAGTAAACAGAGTCAAGGTTTCGATTATTATTAAAATATTTTCTTACGGTAGATGTTTTTGGTGTACAGTGGAGTGGTTGTTTCTCGCTCGGTGAAGTATTTTTGAAATTTTTCTCTAGCAACGCACTAATTATTACAATCATAAATTCACACTGGTTACATTCGAATCATGCGCAGAAAATATAACGGGTAACGTAAAGGTAAGTATTATTGTTTGATAAAACAAACCGTATAGAGAAAGCGCGAATATTATTGAATAAAACAAATATTTACCGTCGTCATGTGCACTGAAAAAACTTCTTTGGATCACCGTACGCTGGCTAAGACTGCAGAGTCAATGTCTGTACGATGCAATGGTCGAACTCGGTGGTGGAAGTGGCGGTGACTGTGGTGGTGGTGGAGGCCGTCGAGGCCGAAGCGTTGTGTAACAGCGTCGCACGCCTTCGCTATCGTCGTACGGTCGCCGACGTCGAGAAACGAAAGGAGAAGGAGCGTTCAGGTATCTGCAGGTATAATAATATAAAAATGTTGTATCGACATTATTATTATTATTATTATTATTATTATTATTAGCATTATTATAATGTGACCGAATGTGATACAACTATTAAAGCCTAAAACGTAAGCATAAAGGCTGCAGTGGTGGCGATGGCGGCAGTGGGTCTTATTTGACCGATGTTACTAACCTTTACTATAAGTTTAAGTATTAATATATTCTGTAGGCACGCGACAAGAACTGTGAGTCGAGTATCGTAATGTTATTATGACGGATTGTACAGCGCGCGATAGGTGTAATTGAACCTCAAGTAGGTATCTGTGTGCACGACTACAACAACGAAGACGACGACAATGACGAGGAGATTTTTTGCAGCTCGGGGAAGGAGAAGACTTTATATTGTGCTGACCACTGTAGTTAAAATAGAGAAGTGGTAATACAATATTATTCAGATGTATATATTATGACGTGTACCGCCCAACTGTATAATTTTATTATATAAGATTACATATTATTATTAATATATACGAAAAACAAATCCATTCCAGCAAAATCCTATTACCAAATGTCAGACAACATTATTGCCGTACGGGTGGGTACATCATAGATATATTTTAATGATCGGACATATATATAATGTGTAACTGTAACCACGAAATGCGTTTAGTTGTTGTTTTTAAGTAGCTGCAATGTTCTGTTTGTTTTAATAATAACACATTTTCGAAAAAACTTGACTTAACTATATTTTATAATGTATAAACCTACATTAATATAAACTTTTGAAAACCCTCACTAACATATTACATAATAATAAAGTTCTCAAGTTGTATCATAGTGAAAGCATTTTGTTTCTACGACCATTGAGTCAAGCATTATTGGTGTACTAGTTGGAGTTGGTACTATATGAATCGTAAACGTGCTTTCGTGGTAGGGTTTGATGATACTGTTGCGCTCTTGTAAGTTTTAAGTACCTACAACTACTTTAAGCAATAAAAAATATTTTAAACCAAAATTAAAAATAATAAAATATCAACAATACTTAATTAAGTATTGTATTATAAATACAATATACCAACAAAAATCAAGGGTAGGTATATTGAATAAATATTTGTAATTTTTGTTCCAATCATCGTTAACATTCAACTCTTTTTAAATAATAAAATGTGTAGGCTAATGGAACTTATTTTGTGAATATACAAAAATATGCTGTTTTTTTTATTATTACCTACCACACCATATTGTTACGTTTTAAGAGTGTGTAGTGCACTTTACTATAGATAATTATTTATTTATTACCATATTTATGGTCAAATACAAAATATTCACTCGACCAGGAAAAAACGGCAAAAGACAAAGTCTAGTATTTTGATTGTTACTTTTTTGTGATGGTGAGTAATATAGAAACGCAGAACAGGCGTACAAATAAGGTATTTTACATTTTCCATTAAGAACAAGTTTTTACAAAGAACACAAAAATTATGAGTGAATCGATATTTAATATTTGTATACTATTTTCTAGATTCGCTCTAGCGATACATTTCGATAACACAATAAAGGTATATAATAGGTACATAATTGTACTATGGTGTTTATTTAATTATCTTGAATGAGAAACGTGTAATATTTCTAACTTACGCTTAAATAAATCGAAAATATACTTCAAAATATCATTAAAGAAAGCAATAACTGTAGTGATTTGTCCACCACTGTCAGGTATATAGTATAATTACCAATACTTTTTAACATTGGTGTACAATTAATTATTATTTATTTTACACTTGAATAACCGGTATTATTAATGTATGAAATAATTATCAATAAAGTGAAAGAAGCAAAAATATTGTAAGAAATAATAATAAATAAGAATACGAATCTCTCGACATAAAAAATCTACAAGTGGTTGTTGGAAGTAATTAAAGGAAATATAATAAAGCTTCAACAATTTAACTGTGGTAGGTAATCCATAACTCAATAGACTGAACTGATAATTTAAAGCACTAAAATGCATAAGACATGTATGCACTACGTTATTAAAAAAAATTATAAAAATGCGATTACAAAAACAACAACAAAAAATATTATTAATTAATATCTATACAAAAAAAAAATTAACGAAAAAAAAATCTTGTTTCTTATTCATCCTCTATAAATATAAAACTGTTTTAGTTTGAATATCAATATAATTGTATAATTATATAATAATATAGTTTATTAAAGCGTTAATTTCTTGCTCTAACAATTTTACCTAACTTATAAGACACGTTGATATTTTAAAATTGTAATGAATATACGTGTATTTTACCTACCTATATATCTATTGAATAATTGTAAATATTAAAATAATACTATATGTGTTGAAAGTTTAATATATTAAGCTCTGATTGAACATATGGAGGTTTTTTAGTTTCCTCTGTCCAGAAAGGTATAATACAACAATTTTAAAATAATTGTATTTCTATCTTACTTGCTACAGTCATAATCAGATAATCTTAAAACCCTTAATATTATGATAAATTAATTTTATCTTAATTAAAAATAAATAAATACATATACCTATTACTTACAACAAAAGGTGACAGAATTATGAAATTAAGCGTGAACAGTGTAGTGCGCTTATCTTGATTAGCTAAACTCGGCAGGGTGGTGTATTATTATTTATTATGTATTACAACTATTATACATTTGAATGCAATCAAATAATAACTAAGATGAGCAGTTTACTATATTGCTCAAAATCGTATTATAAACAATTTAAAAAAGAAGGCCGATAGTAAGTAATTATAATAATATAAATAACTAAAGATAAAAGTGTGTTAAACATTAATTGAATATATTATGGTTATAAAATATATACCTGTATTATGTATATTCATTATTCAGTCTTGAGAGTCCTATATTAAAACGTCAAGTGCTTAAAATCTTAATCAAGAAATGCAATTATAAACCCAGTGAACTCGCTCTGCTATATAGTCGTAAGTTTCAAGTTTACCTCGCCCTTGAGCATCTACTGTGATGGATGTGAATAAAATATCATTGTATATTTGTATAAATATAATGAGTCTGATCAAAGATGGTGTATCATATAGTATTATTATATTATTATTTTATATTTCTATGTTTAAATATCCAATTTCATTGAAATTCAAATGTCTATGAAAAATATTTGTGACAATATGATTAGATTTTTAGCCGTTAGGCATCAGAAAGAACTACTCATGAGAAACCTGGAATCACATTTTGAAAAATTGTAATCGAGCCTAACATTATTAAAATCAGTTTAAAAAAATAAACAAAATAAAATGACTACCCACCTATAAAATAGATTAAAATTAGTCTAGATATTTTTACAATCTCATTGTGAATATAGTTTGATAATTAAAGTAAAATTTCTATAATTAATAATTATTTTTGATCAAAAATAAAAAAACTAAAATTGTTATTTTATGCATAAATATCCAATATCTTTAAAACTTGAAATTCAATCGCTCATAAAAATATACGTGACTCAGTTCTACAACAATTTTTTATTTCATTTAAAAATACTCATGAGTAACCTTGTATAAAATATATTTACATTT
>WHPZ01580675.1:0-23112 GCA_016617965.1 Macrosiphum rosae
ACTTACTTATGAACAACTTATATTCAACTTTCTATCTTTTACTATAAAAATTGAACATTTTATAATTTTTTAACAACAAAACAATTTGCATTTTTTGTCAAAATTTGAACTTAAATTGCTTATAATAAAAAATTGTGTCAATGTATCCTTAATATTTTTATGCAGCTATAATAACAACTAATGTGGAACCTTGAATTAATCCTTCAAGAATTTTGACTATGCGGACATTTTTTAATCAACATTGAAAGAAAAATATTAGAAAAACTTGAAAATTTCAATTGTCTATAAATACTTAGATCAAAAGTGTCAAAATATTTTTAAATTCTTGTCATGTATAAAAGAAAATTCTAATATAAATATTTAGTATGAACTTTATACATCAGATCTCTCCAAAGTTGATAATCGGAGCATTTGGACTGCTCCAAAGAGTGAGGACAGACCAAAAATCAAAATACATATCATTGAAAAATGCTAAAATCAATACATTATTCGCTCAGGATCTAAAAAAAGGTGGACAGCATGTGCAGTTACAAAGATAAGATTTATCGACAGAGGTGATTTTCCATATTTTAGCATTTAATGGTTTACTAATAATGACTACGGTGCATTTTTCTTTCATGATTTATTTCAAAATATGTGTTATATTTTTAGTGAGATTTTGGATTTTCTTCCAATTACTGTATCATTGAACAATAAAGACAATAAACTTAAAAGGTTGTTATAATCAAGTTCAATATAGTACAATGTCACACTTTATAGAATTAAAAAAAAAAGATTCTAATATTATATATCTTGTATATTATTAGTTATTATTGCTACTTTTAAACTAATACAAATTACAATATCCTTTGACAAAGCATGAGCCCGCAAATTAAGTACATATTCAGTAAGACTCATTATCTGTTTGAAGAAAAAATCAGTGATAACTGAAATATAACTGAAGTGAAAACTTGCTTCTATTACAGTATTACATCTGAATATTTACCTACTTTGAACTTCATAACACTTTCATAACAAAATTTCTTCGTTCATACCTACTACATAATATTTTTGGATTTAAAAAATCAAATATTTTACTGACGATAATATTTGACTTGACATTACAGTAATATTATTGAGTCGGCGCGGTGGGTTGTCAGGAAGAGTAAGTGATGCTAGGTGAGTGACTAAAGGATTGGGATGGTGTTGCGGTTTAGAATGAAATCTGTTATAATACAATTTAGCTAGTTGGTCAACTGTTGGAATTCTTAGGTCTTTGTGCAGGGTTTCATTTGTTACGTACCAAGGGGCCGAGGCTATTAGCCGGAAAGTGATGGACTGGAAAGCTTGGATAGTGCGGACTTGAGAAGGTTTGGCACACCCCCAGATTTGCATACCGTACGCCCAAATGGGTCTGAGTAGAGATTTRTACAATGTGGACTTTGTGTGTATTGACAGTTTAGATTTGAGAATCGGCCTAAGTAGATGTAGGTGGTTGTTAAGGATTTTACGTTTGGACTTTAAATGCGGTCCCCATGTCAATCTCTTGTCTAGTAAAACTTCCAAATATTTTACCTGATTCGATGTAGGAATCTCAACTCCTTGAAGTTGAAGCGAAGGGAGGTTGTTTTTACGCAGTGTATATGGCGCATGGAAAGATTTATCAGGATTTATTAAAATTCTCCACTTGGTTGCCCAGGTGTTTATTAAATTGAGGGGATTTTGGAGATAGTTTGAAGATAGAATGAGGTCTGAATTGGAGGAGAGTATAGCTGTAACGTCTGCATAGGTCGCTATGGTCGTGTTTGCTGTTTTTGGAATATCTGATGTATATATATTAAATAAATCGGGTGATAAGTCACTTCCCTGTGGAACACCGGCAGAGATTGAAAAGTAGAGGGATATTGAGTCACCCTGTCGAACTGTGAATGTACGATTATAGCGGTAAGATTGGATTATTAGATAGTAGGGAGCTGGGAGGAATAATTTTAACTTGTATAGAAGGCCATCGTGCCAAACTCTATCAAAGGCTTGGGCCACATCTAGAAAAACTCCTGGGCATATTCTTTATTTTCAAATGAAGTTTGAATTTTATCAGTAATTCTGTGTATTTGATGTATTTTTGAGTGAGGTGTCCTGAAACCAAATTGTGTGTGGGGTATTATATTGTTTGAGTGTATGAGTGGTCTAATTCTTTTGAGGATAATTTTCTCTAACAATTTAGCTAAAACTGGCAGTAGACTTATAGGTCTATAGGATGATGGTAGATAAAGAATCAAATGTTATGAACGTAGATTAATGAACAATGAGAAGCCAATGAGTATAAAAAACAACTTGAGTCGACTAGTTTTCCAAAATCTTGAATATTAAAAATTTAAACTGAATGAGCTCATTTAATAATTTAATTAGAAAATATGAAACCGTATATTAAATACTTAAAGGACTTAGGTCTTGAAAGTTAAAAATGTAGATTATTATTTCAATGAAATTCAAAATGTATAGTGTACAGCAAGGCTGGGCAAGTTAACTATTTTTTTTACCTCGTTAAGTTAATATAGAAAAATGTAAGTTAAGTTTAAAGTTAAAAGTTAACTTTATTTTTTTTTTAACTTGTAAAAGTTACAAGTTAATTGGAAATAAAAGTAACTTAACTTAGTTAAAAATAAGTTACTTTTTTTTTTTTAAATAAAATTAATAATTATACCTACCTACCTTTTTTAAAGCCAACAAATAATATAATAATTCAATAAATCAATAATTAATGTCTTACAATTTTTAAATAAATGTTTGTAATAAAATAAGTTACTGTAGGTACTTATATTTGTATATTATACTTTACTCAATGATGAAATCCAATAAAATAATTAAGTTATTGTTATGTATTTGTTAACGTAAATAGATCACAACTAAACTAAATATTATAATAATAATCAAATTCATTATTATTTATTAGAATATTCAATATAATATAATATTAAATATTATGCAATTAATAGTAAGAATTTAGAAATACGTAAATACGATGAACTACCACGCTACGTCTACGAGTATTATACTATTATTTATACCGATGAGCTAAGTTATCGCTGTAATACTATGAATAAATACAAATATAATAAGTAATAATATTAATAATGATTAGGTATAGTGTATAGGTTAGGTTATAATATGTCGTGTATGGGTAGGTACTGAGTAAATTGTTTTATTTTTATTTTATTAATGACGCGGTTACCCCTATAACATTTCCGTCTATAATATAGTTATATAATGTTTTCTGTGAATATTCAATATAATAACTTACTATTATTATAAATTATTATTTACTAAAATATATTTAATATTTCGAGTATTTTTTTTATTTAATTAATTTTACAAAATTGAATTTATTTTAAAAATGTAGTTTGGAAAAAAATTAACTTAACGTGCCAATAAAATGAATTAACTCGTTAAGTTACTGAATAGCATGGGGAAAAAGTAACTCGTTAAGTTAGAAGTTACGTCAAATAAAAAAAAATAGTAATTTGTCTAGTAACTTGGTTAAAACTTAAAAGTAACTTAACTTCTTAACTTAACTTTAACTTATTAACTCGTTAATGACCAGCCTTGGACTGTACAGATTATTATGACTAAAAATAAATAAATTCAGTTACATTTAAATAATTAACATTGTAAACTTTATTCATATTATTAATCTTATTTAATTTTCAAGTATTCCATTAATATAATATATACAGTAAAACCTCAATAACTCAAATCGGTTGTAAACAAAAAAAATTAAGTTATAGACAAAATTATATATTTGTATATACATATTGAAATGCAGGGATCAAGACATTCCTTTGAGTTATCAAACCTTTGGCTTAAAGATGTTTGAGTTAACAAGGTTCTACTGTATATATAAATATATATATATTTTTAATGAATATAAACATATTATGAATGATAAAATATTTAATGAAAATCAACAGTCAGAATTTAAACACCACTATAAAATATTATATTTCAACAGTAAATAAAATAGTTTACAAAAAATAAATAAATTGCAAAAAATATTAAACTAATATAATACTTTAATAAAAACACACATTTTTCAAGTAATTATATTTAGTTAGGATTTTTGTGTGATGTATGAAAAAATATCATATTTAGAGTAAATTTTGTTATATAAATTAAATAAATTCTGTTACATATATGTATAATATAATATAAATGTTTCACATTAAACAATTTTTCCAGACGTAAATTTAAGGAAACAAATTAATAAATTAACTTAATGAATAAAATACAAAATAACAGTACCTATTAATCTGTATAATTATTACCTGTAATTATTGCTGTTTCCAGGTTCATTTTCAATATTATTATTTGATCGATCACGTCTTCTCGAAAGAACATCAGTTAATGAGTAAGTTTCTGGTTCAAAAACAGGAGGATATTCTAAAGATTCGGTGTCACTGATTTGATCCAAAGGCTAATAATATTTTTAAACAAAATATTACTATTCAGTTTAATTATATTTATACAGTGATAGTTTCTAATTTTTTTAAGAACCAACTCAGAAATAAATATTTTAAAAATTAATTATAAATAAATATGTTTCTTTTTTCTATAATATTCAGCTGGTATTTTTTTCTTACATATTGAAACATTTTTTTATTTTTTTTTTTGTTTAGGTTCAGAAGTGTTTTGTAAGGATAATAACAGTAAAAACTAAGATTTAAAAATATTTCTTTTAAATTTTCATTTAAACAAGTGTTATAACTCGACAGTGGATTTTTTGAATAATATACAGCAATGACACTACATTGATACAATATCAATTAATATAGTTTGTTTTAAATATATAGTACAATAAAAAAAAAAATTTAGTAAAAATGATAAAATTTAAATAAAATACTTACATATCGATTGGAATATAATTGATGTTCATGGGATTCAGATAATTGAGGCATATATGGACCATCACGAGGATGTGGAAATGATTTAGAATTTCTATTTCCATTAAAGTCACTAGATTGAGTAGAACTCTCAACTAACCCTGGAAAGATAATAGAATAATATTCATTAATAGCTATACTAATATATAAATAAATTATTTTATAAATGTCAATTATAATAACTATAATATTATATACAATATAGGTACATACATGGATATTAAAATAAATATATGTTATTATAATACATTGTATATTATAATATATATTTTATGTTTATGTTTTTATTTTAAATAATGAGTTAAGCACGTGAAAAGTATTGGTTTTAGAATAATTTTTACTTTATTTTTATATTCTTTTAATGATGCCTCAGAAGAAGTGCTTGTATTAAAGTGGCATTATCTATAGATTAGAAATTTAGTTTAATTGATATTGATATTTTTATTCTTTATGTAGTTACCCTTAGCACAGGGAATTACTACAGACTTTATGATGAACAATTATAGTTTCCTATTCAATAGACCTACTCAGATTTTAATTAAATGATTTACAATTGAATACCACACATTGATATTGTAACAAAGTGACACAACAAATTCTTGCATAAAAACTTTTAAAAAATGTATAATTGATAAAATGTGACAAATAATAATTTATTTGAACATAACTTATTTTATTTATACAAAAATGTCTAAGTTTATTTAAATTTGTAATTCAAAAGTAATTTTAAAAACTAAAAAGTTATAATATATTATTTTTTACTTTAATTACAAAATACTAGAGAATGTAACATTTGAAAATGTAATACTGCTATTTTAATTAAATAATACTGATTCTAATTTAGTCTAACATCATTAATAGTATTAAGAATTTGATAAATTAGTTTATTAATTATTAATTAAATTATTTTTTACTTATATTATATATTTATATCAACATATATGGTTATTAAAAAGTCACTATAAGCACAAATTAATAAATAACAGAAAATAATATAAAATTAATTATTCCTTATTAACCTAGTTGTTGTAGTAAAAAAAAAAAAAAATGTTGTGTATATTGTAGATTATACTGTAAGTTATAGCATATTATTTAAAATGGTTAAATTGAAAGTTTAATATTATATTGGTAGTACTTTTATTATATTATTTAATATTCTACTAGATGTTAATTTATGTTTACTTGCAAAGCCCTTACTACACATGAGAATATGTTTTTAATTGTCGAATGATTTTTTCATTGCTAGCAAGGTTTAAATATGGATTTAATTGTGGGACATACAATTCAGAAGTGAATCTGAAGGTTATAATAAATTAGTATTAGTTATTGTGTTTTTTTGTTCAAAAAATAAATTGAAGTATTAGAAATAAAAATAATTTAGTAATAAAATAATTTAGTCATGAATTAAAATATATTAATAATGGTTAAAGGTACATCATAAATCATCAACTTTATCAACAATATAATATTATCTATTGATCAACAATTAACTTACAAGGTGGTAATACACTTAGGTGTTCAACACTAGTCAATGCAGTGATTGGTTGCCTTGATCGAGGTTCACTTTCAGTAGCAATTCTAAAAAGCAAGTATAAAGGCAGTACTATAATCTATAGGTAAATACTAATAAATTATATTTTTCTATACATTTCTAGAAATAAATAATAATAAAAAGTTAAAATAACGTAACTGTATAATAAAGAAATATAGAATATAAAAATAATCTTTATCTAAAGTATAATAATATGTAATGTAGGTATATTAAATTTATAAGGGACAAACCTGAAACTAGCTTGATCCAAAAGTTGTTGATTTTGATCTTCTCTAATTCCTGTTAAATAATTAGTTAAATTTGGTCAATGCATATAATAATAACTATGATTATAACCTGGAGGTGGTGGTGGAGCTGTGTACTGAGGTACACGCATTCCCATATGTAGGTGTTGTATACGCCTTTCATCTTGACGGGACTGTATAAATGATTCTAATGTTATTTCAGAGCTGTTTGTAGGATCTGTTCGTCTATGATAAAAATAAATTTGGATTTATTAAAGATATAATTATTTTTTAAATAGTTAAACTGTAGTACCCTTGGTTAGTATCAGGTTTTGTTACCGTTGCCAATCGATAATCAACCATATCTGCTGGTCGACTATGGTTAATTTGAGGTATAGGATATACATCAGAGCTAAAATAAAATAATTTCTTTAATGCATTTAATTAAATTATTCTATTCACCAGTTTGTTTTATTTGTTTAAAATAAAAACAGTTTTGCAATAAGTAAAACTAAATAGGCTATGATAATAAATTGTAGAAAACTCAATAGAAAATATTTCAATTTCATGACTATAATTTTTTAGACATTTTTGATTATATTCATTATTACTTAAAACTTTATATACAGTTTTATATACGAGCAATTAAAATTATTGTGCACAGAGTAAAAAAGTATATATTAGTATATAGTATTATATTTAGTTATTACAGCCTAAATTATTTTACTTATTGGCTATGGCTAATTTATATGTGTGGTATCTGTTATAGAAAACAATATGACATATATTACATTAATAAATTATTCTTTTGAAGAAAAAGATAAATGTTGTTTTATTTCAGTAACAAATTTACTTTTGGTTATAAGTATTAGGGAGTACAGATGTATCTGATGCACATTTAGGAACTGTTGGAGGTACTCTTCGATAACTACGATATTGAGATGTTGGAACTGGTTCGTTTGAATCCCGTCCAATCATACCCATTCCTAAAAATTTCCAATGTTTTCTGTCCAAACTGCTACCTTTTGCTTGATCTTCTTTTGCCAAATTCTTTTTTTGCTGTTTTTTTAATGAATGAAAACTTTTATCCCTAAAGAAAAATGTAATTAATATTTTGGTATACTTATGCATAACATTAAATATTTATACTAAACTAGCTTCAAATTTTATAGGTCACAGTAATTTTGTCTATATTCATTAATCTGATGTTTCAATTTTACAAAATACATTCAACTTGAAACACTAAAATATTTCAAATTTCTTACTAATAATAATTAAGGGTGCCGGTGCCGGTGCCGGTTTTTCAATTTTTACGCAATTCTATAAAATTTGAAAATCATATTTTATATTTTAGTTGCCACCTCAATTATAATACTTTTCCACTAATCTACTACCTGATACCTATTAATGGGGGTGATAGGGTGTATTATATCGAAAAAAATGACTTCACGGGAATAACTCTCAGACTTTGTAGAATTGTTGGATTTTGATGACTATTTTTTTATCTGAAAGAAGAAGACTTCCTACAGCCCGCATCAATCTCTGATTTTGTATTTTATTTCAAATAGTTGTATTAAAAAATTTCTAAAAAATTTTATCTTGTATATTTTTAGACATATTATAAAGTTTGAGAATAAAATATTGAAAAACAGAGATTGATGTAGGCTGAAGAATATTTTCCTCTAGCGATTAAAAAAAATTATGAAAATTTGGTTGATTCTACAAGGCTCTATCGTTATTCCCGCAGAGTGTATTTTTGACAAAAAAATGGCATCGGATCCGGACACCTTAAGTTTAAATAGCATAAATATGAAATGTGGTAGTTTATTGAAAACTTGGGATTAATAATAAAAAATAAATAAAAGCTACATTCTTATAAAATAAACAGTTAATTTTCAGCAAATAAGCAACGTTTAAATTATTAGGTATTCTACCCCAAGTTAGAGGGGTATTCACACTGATGGTTTCTCCTTCCTCATGCGATTTCATGTTATGTACCTTATATTAGCTATCAAATTTACTTATTTTATTGTATATAAATATTACAGATTGTAAATACCCTATTTGTCCACTAAAAAAAAAAAGTTATAAGGAATAATAAAATATTTAGTAATAGTAGCACTAACGTTTTGTTTTTATTAGAACTTGTGTTGTGATTTGAATGTGATCCCATGTGACTTGAAAGAAATGTAGAAATATTCTTAAAAGCTGAACTTGTGAAAGAAGAATCATGTGATGTTCCTGGTTTTGATGAAAATGAATCTACCAGTTCATGGTTGTCATTTAAGTTTTCATCTTCTTCGCCATCAGTCTCACTAACAGCTGCAATATCTAACAGACAATTAAATGTTATTTATGTAACTTTAATTTTTTTTAAAGGTAATGTGCAATGTTAAATGACAAAGACAAATATTATGTTCCACACATTTCTACAAAATAAAACATAAAGGACTATAATATATTTATTAAAATCTTATATTATTGTTAACTTATATTAACAATAAATAATCTATATTTAATACATAAAGAAGAAAAATTGTCTGTTGGTTTGTTCGGGAACAAACTCTGGAACTAGTTCCGGTTTTAAAAAAATTTTATCATAAGAAGTTTACCAATTGTATTTTGGATAGAGGGTCGGAAGTAAGAAATGTCACTATTGTATTACTATTTCTAGATTCTGAGCGGAGCGAGGAAGCTAGTGGTTTTAAAATGGTATTTATTTATTTACTTTTTTTTTTATCCTGCATGCAAAATTTTTACCAGAAGGAGTGCTTCGATTTCAACAAATAGTATCTTAACTTTTAGCAAATTGGATCAAGATGGTACTTGAGACTATCAGTCAGTGACGTGCCGAACTGACAAGCAGACCTGAGGCAAACTATACAATTTGATCCCCCTCCCTACCACCAACAGTTTTTTCACTATTTTTTTTTTATTATTATTCAAAATAATAAATATTATTAAGTTTTTTTAGGTATAAGTTGCACATCTATACTAACACACCCACCCACCTACCCGAATTTTCCCTGAGGCAACTGCCTCAAAAAATTACTATTCAGCACGCCTCTGCTATCAGTCATTATTCTATTTTCAAGTCATTTTTCGATTTTCTCAATAGTTATTTAATACCACGAGAAAAACCAACAACAAATTCCGAAAAACCGCTAAAAACGGGACTTTAATTTGTTTATCACCATAGAAACTAATAAAAAAATAATGATATTATGATATAAATTCAACTTACAGGCTATAATAAATAATAATAATATTAAATATTCAGACTGACAAACCAGTTCTGCCCAGAATCGTTTTTTTTATACAATGATATTATATCATTGAATTCAAGTTTAATACAATCCATTTATTGACCCACTTTTAACCTACTGTACAGCAGAGCGACTTTTAAAAAGTTTTTTTGTAAGAAACATACAATAAACTAATTGTTTACAGTTAATAACACCATTTAAAAGAATTTAATAAGATTTACTTGAATTATGACCATCAGCAATGGTAGCAGTTGAAAACCAATCCAACCACATGGATAAATCATCTGGTGTTTCAGCTGCAAAATAGAACATGGTTCCCATATGGTATACTTTAAAGGCATTAGTTCTTGACTTGACTTCATCGGCAACAGATACCGTGAAACCAGATAAAATGATCATAAGGCGGGATTTAGATGACTAAAAAAAAATCATAGTTAATATAAATAAAGAGTATAATAATATATTTGTAATACTTCTTTATTATTAAACCCATAAAAAGTAGTTCCTTTAATAATGAACCATCCTTTAATCCATTGCATTCTAGGAGATATTTTTTTAGATCTTTGATAGAGCCATCCTTGATATTCACACATACCTAATTCTTTAGCACTTATATTTCGGCGTTCTAAAAAAAAGAAAATAATGTAGTAAGAATGTAGTGAATTATTTTCTATAATTATGATGTATAGAAAATTAAAATTACTAGCTATTAACGGATTTTTTTGAAATAATTGTTTTTGTCCTTTGTTTTCTTTTTTGCCAATAGTTTTAGCACCAAGCATAGCTCTGTAGCTGGTTCTTTTAGGCAGTTCAGTAGGCTTGGATGGTCTAGGAGGTGGTATTGGTGGCTGTGTTTTTTTTGTTTCAGTTTTTTGTCTGGGATATGTAGCTGGAGTATTTAATACAGCTTGATGTAGTATGATGGCCGTTCGTTCAGATGGCAAAGATATGTTATCTTTGGTATCCACCCGAAATATATTATCATCACTACCACTAAGGTCAGTTAATGACAGTGGTGGGCAGGCATCAGACAAATCAGAAAATGAATTTTTTTCAAAATCTGATGGATCTTGATGTTTATTGCTTAAGTAAGATTTATTTTTACAAGGTTTCATGGAATATTTGGAACAGTCTATTGATCCTGGAACTCTATCTTGAGATATATGTGTTGCTATGTTATCATAATCTAAGAAATGTCCATTTTGATTTTCTAAATAACATTTTGTCGTACTTTCAAGAGGTTCTTCTTGTTTTGAATCAAATGAAAATTCACTGTCAGTTTCTAAAACTCTATTACTCAATTGTTCTATATTTTTACTATTTTCATGTTCAAATCCAATATTATCAATTACATTAGTATCTTTAATTTTTGAAAAATCTATATCTTCAATCCTAGGCGGTGGAGGTTTTGGAAAATATAAAATTGGTTTTACAGATTTGTTTATACAACTAATTCCAACCGTTTCTGTCATAGTTGAAAAAGAAATATTGTCGTCAGTTCTTGGAGGGGGAGGCTTAGGGAAAACCAGAACAGGTTTATCAGGTCTTTTGAATTTATCTTCATTAAAAACACAGTTACTAATGACTTCATTGGTATCATAATCTTTTACATCTTCAATTGACATTCTCAAATCAGAATCAAAATATTCAAAATCGTTAGGCAGATTACTATCTGCAGAAAAGTCATAAGATGGAGTACTATAACTTTTGTCTAGTTTACCACGAACTTTAGTAAATGGTGGATTATCAATTGGTTTAGAAACTTTAGAAACAAAGGGCTTTGGCATTATTTTAGGTTTTTTGTTAATAATGTGTTCTGGGCTGTTATTAATTTTCAATTGATTAATTCGTTCTTTTACGGAAATTAAATTACTGCTGTTTAAAACATCATCTTTAATGGATGTATCTACGAGTTTCTTATCAGAAAACTTCAGACTTTCAATTTTCTCTTCATTTGGTGGTAATGACGTCCAATGAACTTTTGTTGGTTTGGAACGTTTGCTAAGTTGCATCTCACTATTAGATTTTTCACTATTATTTTTATTGTTATTATGAGCTTCATTAACTTGTTTCAATTCGTTCCAAAACTGAAAATAAAATTTCAAAGATATTAATATTTAAAGTAAGGATTTTCTTATTAGCATAAAAAAGTATTTTTAGATAGGGAAAAATTCAATCCATGCAAATAAAATGGTAGAATACGATTGAGAAGTATTTAAAATTAAAATTATTTTTATTTAAAATTTAAATGTAATTTAATATAGAAAATTTGATAGTTATACTACTTTTATTATTTTAAGTTTTGTTGTCAACACTATACCATCATAAATTGTAATTAGAAATAGTAAATAATACTGATTAGTCATCAATTCAATTTATCAAAATGATAAATTAATATGATTCATTGTTTATTTTAATCTAAATTAAATAGAGCCAAAATGCACTCAATCGTATATATACACCTTAACAAAAATGTGTATAGGATTTCCATTTGATTTTAAGTTTACAGTAATTTGTTAAGGGTCTTCCTCACTTTTAATTGTAAATTTGATTGCATAAATACGCACAACTTTAGAATATTTGACCAATATTGTTAATAATAAACGTCTTCTATACTATTAAACAAAACTTTAGAATATAAATGTGAAGTATATAGAACTTGTAAGAGGTGAACATTGAGTAAAAACAATTTTTGACAAATAACAACTTACAAACATAATTTCTATTTAAACATTTATAAATATTATAATATTGGTCAACAAAAACTTAAGATATACCTTAAATATTAAACCTGTATACCAATTTATTTGGTAGGGATATTATTTATAAAGAGATGATAAAAATATATTAAGTTATAACTTTTTACAAAAGTAAATTACAAGTGTAAGTTACTTTAAATTAATAATTTAATTTAAATGTATAAAATAATTAAATACCTAATTGATTCAATATTTTATGGAAGACCCTTAAAAAGATTCTACTGAAACTCACACACGCACACAACTCACACTAAGAAGAATATTATCCTACAAATAGTCAAATAGAGTTTATAATTAAAATTTGATAATAATAATACATAAAATATAGGAAATTAAAAAACAGTATATTAAATAATAAAATAGAAAAAACAAATGTTAACCTAAAGTGTTCAATTCATTAACTAAGCTCAATTTATTAAATTAATAATATTTTTATTTAACTATTTAATCAAAAAAGTTCTTTATGATTTAAGTTTAAATATATTATATAGGTGCATGTAAAAACGTTTATGTTTTATGTTATTAAGGCTCATACATATAAATTTGTATTTTGGCAGAGCAAAATAGCTTTATGGGAAGAACCTAATAAAGAAATAGGCTTCAAACAAAAATGTAAGGGTTTCTACATTATGATAATTCCATCTATTTTCTATTAAGGTATTATGATTAATAATTATAAATTATAATATACATAGAGTATAGTTAATACACACAAAAAAAAAAAATGATTAATTTGACAATTTGCAATTATTTACTATCTATAAATATATAATGTAGTATTTATGGACTATAGTTTTCATTTAAATCAACTAAAACTTCCTTCTTAACTGATACTGCAGATTCGTTCAAGTTTCATAAAAATGCATACAATATCTTTTTCTTTTTTTTTTTTTTTATTGAACAAAATTGTATATACAATCTGTAATTACAATATATTATATTACAATGAGTAAATTTGATGAGGATGATTTACGGGAGGGGGGAAGACACCCCATGGAAATCGATTTATGGGGAGAGTAGATCCCTACACCAGTTCCTTTTCAGCATACAATATCTTACAACAAATTTTATCACACTCTGCCAAAGAATAAAATACTTAAAATATTATAAATAATTTAATAAACTGATTCTTAGTCAATATTATGTGATTTGAACAAAAAAAAAATAAACATATTTTTCAATATGGCAGAACATTAAGAATTTTTTTTATAAAATAAACATATAAGTAATAACCAATATAGAAAGATGAAGAAGGCTGTTGTTACCTGTAAGCTTTTACTTATTCATATATCACTTGTTACTCGTTCTTAATTATACATTAATAATCCAATACTTTAGATTAATGTATAATGTATTAAGCCTGTTTGAATGTTCACCAGAATAATTAACTCACATTAAACTTCGGAGAAAAACTTTGACATTAATATAAGAAGTAAATAACTTAACAAATATGTTATATTATATTTTTTTTTGTTTCTATTTAAAAAATTATTTTGAAAACTTAACAAATAAAATTATTATTTTTATATAAATATTAAAATAAGAATGTTAGAATGAATTGAGCTGGCATGACAAATTGATTAACCTTTCATATAGGTTTATTTAGGCACGTCTAGTGTTACCTGTTCAAAAAAATAACAAACTATAAAGTGCATTTAATTCGCACATATGTAGTGTTGAGGAAAAGTCAGTTTTAAAATTGTTTGAAATTTTATAATTTTCAAATATTATTATTTATTAGGTAACGTTTATTATTGTAATAACTATTTTTTTTTTAAATACTTAAAATTATATTCTACAACAAATACCTGATCGAAATTGAATGGTGCATGTTTTCCAATAGGGCTGGCTCCACTTATTGTTGCCCTTCTTTGAACAGGGATATGTGGCTTCGGAAGATATAATCTAACAGAAGTAGGTGAGGAGCAATTGGCACTCTCAAGTTCACTTTCATCACCACTACTACTATTACTGTGGGAAAAAATTTCAGGAGAAATTGAACGCCCCCCACCTAAATGAATAACTGGCGGAGGACTCAACAAATGATCGCTTAAGAGTTGACTTTCTTGTATCTTTGGTACCTTCATTTTTTCTTGTCTAAAAATGTTAATTAATTGACAAAACCATTAAAAAAAAGATACATTTTCAACTAACTACAAAAAAATTCAAGATTTAATTTTACAGAAGGCAATTTTAAAATTCAATGAAGTTGATAAATATTGTGAACTTACTTGTTTACAGGAAAACTGAAATTAGGAATAGTCAATAGATCACTTGGCCTTGGTGGAGTAAGTTGATCAAAGTATCTTTGTGGATAATTGAATAGTTTTTTACTGGGTAGACGATATGGTTTCATATAAATTTGTCCGAATACTTTACTGTGACGTGGCCGTTTTTTAAGTGTTAAAAAAATATCAGTTGATGCTTCTTCTAACAAAGCCATTACTTGTCTAGCTTGCCAACCAACCTGGAATTTGGAAACAGTTGTATATATTAAATGTTTACAACCTTTAATTGTGAATGATTCAAAATGAATCATTAACAGTATATAAAAAGTCAAAAAAATTTATAATGATAATAACATTAACATAAATTATTTATAATATAATTTAATGAATAAATTTTAAACTAAAAATGTAGTTATTACTTATTAATAAATAATAACATAAATTAAGTTAAAAATTGTATGATATAATATTTGATGTATTGTATTATTATTATATATTTTACTATAAAATACATCACATAAAACAATATCAGAACAACACTTTAAAATAAAAAGTTTAAATTTATTTATTTATTATGTTTACATTCGATTAATAAAAAACTGGTATTTAAATATTGACTACTGAGGTATCCCATTATAAAATATAAGTTTTAATATAATTTATATATTAAACAAATATTAAATATAGCATATATTATATTTCAATGTAATCTTATTAAAATACTTATCTTATGCCTAATATTATTCCAATTACATAACTTTGTAATATATAATACTCTATTGGTATAGGTATGTAATAGATTACATTTATATTAATAAATATTATTTATACTCGGGGATATGTCCACCAGTCAAACTAAACAATAATATAATTTTTACCAAACCCAAAGTAAAATATTTAAGCTAAACTATAAAGTTTTAACAAGCGCCTGACCTGACTCCTCTCCTTAAATCTAAACAAAAATCAGCTGCTTTGTCCTCTTATGCCATCAAAATTACCTTGGTAGTAGGTACCACCTGCAAATTCACATACTATAAAGCTATAATAAGGAACGTCTAGACCAGACTTGGCACATGGAATCCAATAATGGAAATCAAGAACCTAACCCCAAATTTTAATACATTTCTGGTAATTCAGACTAATTTCTCCATGGTATAAAACTAATAATAAACTCCATCTCCACGAAGATCTAAAAATTCACCCTAAATCATAAAGCAAAAAATCACAATACATCATTTCACTAAAAATCGCAAAATCATCAAAATTCACTAATCAAACCATTCCCAAATGACGGCTATAAATATGCTGGCCTACTCTAATCCTGCCAAATTAAACTGCAGGGTTGCACTGGTTTGCAACTGCAAATTATACTGGGTGCCTACCTATTTGTCATTTTTGTTATTGTAATAATTGCTTCATCAAATTAATTACTGTACATAAACTTTTATAGATTTTAATTATGCTTTAGAAAAAAAATCATTATTGAAAAAGAATTGGTGAGTTGTTTACATTAAGATAAAATAATGTGCCTATGAATATTATAATATTATTTTTAAATGGCATGAAAAAAAAATTTAAATACAACAAAGAATCAAAAAAGTAATTTTTGATAACTTACCACAGTTTGATAATTGACTTGTACAATTTCATCACCTGCCTCAATTTTACCACATTGATGTGCGACACTATTACATTTTACTTCTCCAACTTGATGAACCCCATGAAATGATGGTACAATATAAAATCCCTGGAAATATTCTTTGTATATTAATATTATACAATATATGAAAGAGAGTGTTTTTATATTAAGTAATTCAAACGTTTACTAGATATATTAAACAAATGAAATACTAAGACCACTGATAAGGTTAGTATACATCAGTGACATACTAAAGGAAAGATCTGTGAAAATTACTCTTTCCTCATACATAAGATACATTTGGTCATTTGGAAGAAATTTAAATAACTCTGATCAAAGAAAAGAGTGAAAAAAGAAAACAAACAGTAATATCACCCTATTTTGATGTTGGTACTATTATTTTAAGCTTTAATTTTAACTTCAACCAAACACTACTTAACAATTTTAATATGAAAACTATTGATGAGGAAGCACGCCTCCCTTATACTTGCTTTTACAAGTGACTTCAAAATCACATCAACCACCTTTATAAAGGATCTCTCCACCTTAACACTACCAGGGAATCCTCAACGCATTTTGAAAGAAAATATTTTAATGACTTACTATAGATTCAAAATTAAATAATAATAAAAAAATAGGAATCACGATAAGTGTCAGTAATGGGAAAGGGCAGATACAAGGGTTTACCCCCTCTCTGGTCTTAGGAACTTAAAATATTTTTAGTTTATTAACTAAAGTAAAGAGGATAGAGGAGCAATACTATACTTAAAAGTTAAAATATATTATATTATATTGCTTATTGACATTTAAAAGTGATTGATGATCGCAATTTTTTTCATCTAGCCAACCCCCCTAACTTTTTTCATTTCTAGATCCGTGTCTGCTGATGGATGGCTGCATAATCAACCCTTTCATGTTAATTCCCATCCTTAGCATATAAGCTTATTGTGAATATTATGTATAGATTGTTTAGTTCAAATAAAAAATAAAAGTTTTAATTTAGTATTTGATATTTAAAGAGAAAAAGAACCGATTAAATCCTAAAAATAATAATAATAATTTTTTTTTATATTATATATTACCAGAGATTCTCCTGATCTTTTTTTAAGTGTAGCAACATCCAAAGAAGCTGGTTGTAAAATTAGAGAATCTTGGCTTTCTTGAATAACATGATCAGCATGTTGAGCTAATTGTTTGGCAATCTCAAAAATATTTTCAACAGGATTTTCAGCAAAACGATCACGCTGACCACTAGTTACTATTTCAAGAGCCAACTTAAGTAGGTTGTTTTTCATACTTATATAATGTGGTTGTCCACAAAATGGAGGTCTAAAAATTAAAATAATGTGTTAACTTTATTCAATATAATAAAAATAATAATAATTATTAATACACATTAAATCAAACCTGTTTAACCAATTAACTAATGGTTTTAGAGCAGCTACTGTGTTGGCAACATCTGTAAGAATTTTAGTTGGAACTTGAGTGGAATTTAAATAATTTTGTTTTATGTCTTTGTATAAGCTATGAGCACTGCATGATAATCTTAAAGCTAGTAATTGTACATTTTCTTTATCCAGTTCATAATGCTAAAATACAATAAAACAAATAAATTTAAACTAAAGATCAAAGTTGTATAGAATTAGGTGTGTATTTATACTTAATAGGGGAAGGAGATGGAAAAGCTAGTATTACAATTTTGTATTTACAAATTTTTGATGGCCAGCACAAAGGTGGTTATTTTTGTGTTTTATTTTTGTTCAATAAAATTTTTCATAAAATTTTCAATATTATTCAATTCTTTTTTCTTTATAAATAAATCTAACCTAATCGTCAGTAGTTGATGTTTATTCTATATAGTTATATAGTCAGTTTAATCTATAAAATTGTTATTATTATCTAATCGGAGTCGAAGATAATGATGGCTGCACTACTCAGTCATAGTGTTATATATCATATGTAAATTTTTTTTTTAATGTGGTCCTTGATGAACATTTGAAAAAAGAATATGGCCTGTTTGGTTCAAAAGGTGGCCGACCCCTGCTCTATTTGGTAGTTAACTATCAAATTTCATATCAATAAATATTGTCACAGGTAAAACATTTTTTATGATGCTATATGTATTTCTATTTAACCATTTTTTGGAAACAACTTGTTTGTATAAACTTTTTGTTTTACTTATTTAGCTCCTTAAATATTTTCAATATTTTGTAAATTTTTATTATTTTTACCAGCTCCTCCGCACCTAAAATTAAATTCTGGATGCGCTCTTGTGCCTATAGAATTATGTTATTAGAATAGAATATAATAAATCTAAATTGTTCTTATAAGTTTAACTATAATGATACATATTTTGAAGAATTAAAATTATTTAATGGTGGTATCAGCTTAAAATGTACCAATGAAAGATAGGTAGGGATTTATAAAACAGTATATAAAATAAGGTTAGCAGTTTGAATTATGATATTTTTATATATCTGTTTAAACTTACAAAATTTCTTAGTAGATCAACTGCTTCTAAAATTAACTCCTGGTGTCCAATTTTTTGTACACCAATTTTATCCAAATCATTAGGTTGCATATCTAATAACTTTTGTCCATTTACATCTGTATCAATGAAGTACTTGATATATGGTATAATAACACTATCTAACCCTATTAAGTAACATATTATTTAAAACATTTGTAGATTTGTGTGGATTATATATTTAAGTAAGTAGTTTAGGTACATGATTTTAATTTACCTTTAAGCCAATCGGCTACTTGGTCAGATTTCCAATCAGCAACATTCACATAAGCCATTATGCACAATTTTAAATTAATTCATTAATTATGGTCAATATTTCTAAATGAAACAAAATTAATGTAATTTACTATGGTTTTAGTTTAAATCATACATGTAATACAAACATGTATAAATTGTCCTTTTTAAAATGTAATTGTTCAGCAATTAATACATATTACTTACTAAAGTAATTGACAATATTTAATTGATGTCTGGTGACCATTGAGTAATCCACCAATAAATAAATTAAATAATAACAATTCACAAGAAACAAACTAACAAAGTAACAACTAAAAGTTTTATTAGTTTTATGACGTATTCTTCCAATCTCACTTATCATGGTTTCAAGCAAGGACAAATACCGAGGGCCTTATCTGATTGGTTTAAATTCGTTCCATATCAACCAAACATTGACAACAACAACAACAATTTTTACCAAATTTGGCAAAATCCTTGACCCCAAGTAGTAAGTGTTAAGAAAGACAAACAAATAATAAAAATAAAAATACTGATCTACGGAATACGAGTAATTGATCTTAAAAGTAAAAAATATTGGACAATATATATTAATTTAGTTATTACTTGATAGTTGATACTTATTAGTTATTACTTATTAGTAACTGCACATTTGGAATCAAAAATGTTTCAATATGTTCTATCTTATATGATGTGATACCTAATTTGTTTAATATTTTATAATATACCTATATTATTATAATATATTATAATCGATTTTGTTGAACACTTGAACCGAATTTAAAGTTGTAACTACTACCTACTAAAACATTGTAGTTGTAGATTACATCAAGAACCTTGGTACTTATGTTTCATAATTAAAACCTTATTACTTTAAGGCTTATAATCAGTGATGTACTGGTGTGTCCAATGGGTAGGTCAGCAGTAGGTTGAGTAGACCCGGGCCTATCCTGTTTTTTGAACCTTAAGAGGACGTCTCACCCGGATGCGTTGTCTCCGTCTTACACACGTACGACATATCAAATTTTCGTTTACTAGTTTCAATAGGGTATTGTCAGTTTTGATATTAGAGTGAATCGACCTATTATCAAACTTTTAGGTAAGAACAGTATCTGTGTTCTATCGTTGGTTTTTTACGATATTTTAATTTTTAAGTAAGTTATGAACATTTTAGAATATGAATACTTTACATACCCATAACTCACTTAAAAATTAAAATATCGTAAAAAACCAACGAGAGAACACAGATACTGTTCTTACCTAAAAGTTTGATAATAGGTCAATTCACTCTAATATAAAAACTGACAATACCCTATTGAAACTAGCCAACGAACATTTGCTATGACGTATGTGTGTAAGACGGAGACAACACATGCGGATGCGACGACCTCTCAAAAGTACCAACTAGATTTATTTTTCAATCAGAAAATATGCTGAAGTTGAATACCGATGCATTATTTCTACTAAAAAAAATGTTTACAGCCAGAAAAAAATACACATTATTGTAAAAATGTAAAATCAATATTATAATACATTGTTTCTTTAGAATCTAAATCAATAGAATTTTTAAAGAATTTTAAATCGTGGTTCACATACGTTGGTATTAATAAGGGGGTTCCAGTCGGTCATTTTCTAAAGACTAAGAATTAGGCAATTATGTGGCAAGTACAACCGGGCCATGACGCCATGTCAATGTTTTTTTTTTTTAACAAAATTCTTTATTACGCTATCTGTTACAATTAGAATAATAAGCTTAAGTGATAATAGAACAAAAGCAGACAGAAGAAACTGAATGAAGAGGCCTCCCATCGGAGGTACTTAAACATGAATTATGAATATAAATTTAAAGTTTTAACCCTAGAAAACTGTTAATAATAGTGATTAGTGATAGTATAATGAATACATAAAAGTTATAAGTAACAAAGATCATAGTTGTAGTCAAGGTGGATATACATATATATATCCACCTTGGTTGTAGTATTACATTTTTTTTTATAAATATTATATAACATATAAGCAGGTCAGTGTCACCACACCATTGTATTTTTAGTCTTTTGTGGGGATTTCCTGGAATAGTTACAGATGATAGTTGGGCAATAAGGAGATTAGAATGATGTGTTAGCTTGTTATTGAATCGTTTATAGTAGAGCTTGGCTAGTTCAGTGACGGTGTGTAGGTTGAAATCAGAATGAAGGATATTATTTGAAACACAGAAGGGAACTTTAGAGATGACGTGAAGGACTTTGGATTGAAACCTTTGTATACGGTTTGTATTTGATACTTTGGCTGAGCCCCATAGCTGCAAACCATAGGACCAGATGGGTCTGAGTAGTAGTTTTTACAGCAGTAATTTAGTAGGTAGTTTATTATTTTTAGAAGTTAGGAACGACCGAAGAAGACGAAAACGATCGTTCAGTGTTCGAGTTTTATTTTTAATATGAGCTGACCAGTGAAGTCGATGGTCAATATTGACTCCAAGGTAGCGTACACATTGGGATTGGACAGTAGGAAGGGGTTGGTTGCTAAGGAGGAGGGTCTGGCATACTCCTTGCCGAAGCTTAAAAGTACAATGAATCGAATTAAATTCGTTTATTTTAACTCCCCATTCCTTACACCAGGCTTGGAGAAGATGTAGATGGTCCTGAACATAGCTAGAGGCTAGATGAGGATCAGAACTAGATGCTAAGATAGCTTTATCGTCGGCAAAGTCACCGATAAGAGTATAGAGGGAAGAAGGTTGATCAGAATATGTTAAATAGGAGGGGAGCTGTGACTGCACATTGTGGTACGCCTGCATTAATTAAAGTAGGAGCAGAAAAGGTGGAACCTAATCTAACTGAGAAGAGTCGGTCTTCTAAATGGGATTTAAGGATTAAATAGTAGTGACTAGGGAGAATAAGAGAGAATAAGTTTATATAAGAGACCAGCATGCCACACGCGGTGGAAGGCCTGAGAGACATCTAGAAACTCACCAGTGCAATAGAGTTTTTTTTCCAGAGCATGGGAGATTTTGTCTACCAATCTGTGGATTTGATGAATGATGGAATGGCTATTGCGAAAGCCAGATTGAGAGATTTTTGCAGTGTCGACAATAGGTAGAATACGTTTTAATAGCAGTTTTTCAAATAACTTTGAAAGTATTGGCAGAAGACTGATTGGTCTATACGAAGTCGGGGAGTCCGAGGGTTTTTTGGATTTTAATATGAGAGAGCTATAGTAGAATATTTCCAGTCAATGTGTGTGAGTGTAAATGAACACCGCATTGTATGTCAACGCGTCGCGACCCGTATATCCACATTCTAAGAACCAGCATTTATAAAAAGGTGCTCTGCTGTACAGTAGGTTACAAGTAGGTCACTGTATAATGGATGGTATTAAATTTGAATTCAATGATATAATATCATTGTACCTATAAGAAAAACGATTCTGATCAGAGACTGTATGTCGTCTAGGTATAAGACATATTATATACCTACATGCTATGGTATAATCTAAACTTATAAGGAATTTTGTATTACATTTTCATATCTTAGATTTAAAAAAAAAAAATTTTTATGCATTCTTAACTCAAAATAATTTGATAATTTTCGTGATTTTTCCATGTTTTGTCAAGATATGAACTTTAGATGCTTATAAAAAAAAACTGTGACTAAGGATTTTTAATATTTTTCAAATATCAATGTAACAAGCTCCATAGGAGCCTTGTATTCAATTTTCAAGAATTTTTACTCAAAAAATAAAATTTATTTATTTATTATTTGTTATAC
>WHPZ01580677.1:2445-12992 GCA_016617965.1 Macrosiphum rosae
TTTTCTCCGGGCAAGTCACGGTGTCCGGAAAACAAGTGCCACCATCCCCCACTCCGGGGCATGGCAGAAACCTACGGGTGCCCCATTCAAAATTCTGCCAAAAATATATCCACGTGTAACACACCTACCGTTAAAAACCTACAGTACCAACCCCCCCTGCCAATGAATGGCCTAAGTTGCCGCGGGATAATTAATAAAAAAAAAATAAAAAAAAAATAATTTGTCGATACATATAAATCGGCTATCGACCTAGACGCGTAAAAAATTATGCGTTTAGGTAAAATCCTCGCCTTGTCTTAAGCAAAATGTTCTAAAAAAATTTTCATTTTATCCATATTATTCGATACCAAAATCAATAATACAGAAGGAAACTTTATCAGGACTGTAAGGCTAATAATAGGCATTTTTTTTAACCTGTTGAATAATGAAAATCATAAAATGAAATACCTGAGTTGGAAAATTTAAAATTAATTCTGAAATCTGCTGTCACATGAAATTTGGAACACACTGAAATGCTTTGACCTGCAAAGACGTTACCGCAACCGCCGGTTAAATTGTTATACAATTTTGACTATTTCTATATTATAGATAAATTTAACTAAAATGTAGCGTAGGGATTATTAAGACTAGTGTGAGCAATCCCATGTTTACAAAGGGTGAAAAAACATTCGAATGAAAGAGTGAATATAGTAGATTTGGGGGCCCTGAAAAGGGCCGTTTTAAATAATATATTGTATACGGGGGTTAGTAATAAAGTAGTTTGGTCCAAGAAGTTAAGGTAGTCCGGTCAAGAAGTTATTATTTCTTCTCGGTATTCTTTGGCAAGAGAACAGTCTGGATGTTGGGCAACACGCCTCCTTGGACGATGGTCACCCCGGACAACAATTTGTTCAACTCCTCGTCGTTTCTGATAGCCAATTGCAAATGTCTGGGAATGATACGGGACTTCTTGTTGTCACGGGCGGCGTTACAGGCCAACTCCAGAACTTCGGCTGCCAAGTATTCCATAACAGCGGCCAGGTATACCGGTGCTCCTGCTCCGACGCGTTCTGCGTAATTTCCCTTTCTCAACAAACGATGGATACGACCGACCGGGAACTGAAGTCCGGCACGAGACGACCGGGTCTTGGACTTGACTCCTTTCGCTTTTCCTGTATTACCACGCCCACTCATAATTGTTATGTAGTTGTGACTGGTGCTTCGAATTTGTTACTAGACGTGATTGTTGTTCAGCATTTATGGAATTTTTATATTTATAAAGAAAATCTGGATAACAATTCTGTGATTGGTTTGAAATGTCAGTAAAACAAACAAAAATTACACTATTCTACCTACATTGACTATTGAAATATGCTGTTTTCATTCGGCATTTTTATGAAATATACATATAGAGATACTACTATTTTAAGTACTACGGCTTAGTTCACGATGTTATTTCTACCGTCATAATTATGGAATTTTCACAAATAGACAAGCGCCCTCACATAGCCACAGCGTCCCCTCCCCAAACAACTACACCCACTGAAATGACCAGAAATAACAAACGTAGGAAGGTTGGAGACCCCTCTACCAAACCACCTCCGAAAATTGCAAAACAACGTGCAGCTCCCCCTTCTCCAATACCATCAAATTCTAGTACTTCCGACTCTGAAACCCTAGACACTTTCTCCGACTCTAGCATTTCAACAGACCACTCTCTGTCCTCTGTGACATCAAAGATATCGGCTTCATTCACTCCAAAAACCGTTACCACCCCTACTGTCCAGACACCATCCAAACCCTCATAAATTCCCAGACCGCCCCCTATCATTTTAAGCTCCACTTCCTGGCGAAAGGTCGCGCCCGCTATTTACTCTCTTCCAAACTTGCAACCAAGCTCCCTGTCAGCTAAATCATCCGGCGAACGGGTAACCTTGCGGACTGCTGATGCGACCCAGTTCCGCATGGTCCAGAAGGCACTATCCCAACACGGCACGGAGTTCCACACTTTTTCCCTCCCTGAGGAACGCTTAACTTAAGGTCGTTCTCAAGGGAATTCCAAACGACATATCAACGGACGAATTCCAGGTCGAGCTAGAATACCTGGGTTACACCGTTAAACACGTCCGCCGCTTTGGAACTCCAGAGAAACCAATGCCCAATGCCAATATGTGCCGTACACATCGCCGCCAACCATACGGCCAAAGACATTTTTTCCCTAGACAACTTGTTTTATCTACAAATTTCAGTTGAACCACTCAAACCCTCCGGTCCGGCCCAGTGCTTTTCGTGTCAACGCTTTGGCCATGGTTCACGTAACTGTGGTCATCCGCTGCGATGTGTAAAATGCGCTGGAAACCACACTGCCAACGTCTGCTCCAAAACTTCCGATCAATCCCCGACATGCTGCAACTGTGGTGGCTCGCATACCGCCAATTTCTGTGCCTGCCCCCAATTCTTGGTCCAAAAGCAAACAGGTATCTCCATCCTCAACCCAAAACTCCGTTAGTCAACAAACCGTTCAACCAATCTCAACCACTCCACCACCACCTCCCCCCACAAAACACTACACTGACATACTCCGCAGCTACATCCAAACCAGCCCACACTCTTTCATCTTCCCAACTCCTACAACTTAACTTGACAACAATACTCAACCTGCTCACCAACCTATTGACTGCACTATCAAACAATCACGATCCAAAAACATTCATAGAAACAACTATCAAAACTTTCCTGTCCATACTTTCTCCCCAAAATGAGTAATTTAAAAATACTTTTTTGGAACTCCAACGGCATCAAACACAAACTCAACGAACTACGTTCCCTCGCACTCCTTCTCAAAACCGACATAATTCTACTTAACGAAACCCGTCTATCCCCTTCTACCAAACTTCACATTCCAAATTGCTTCACATACAGGAATGATCTGCCGCCCGTCCGCGGCTCGCCTGCTCACGGCGGCACGGCTGTTTTAATCCACCGACGCATCATTCACCAACCTATAACTCTTAACACACTCATTCAAACCATTCAAGCCGGGTAAAGATCACTAACTACCCGAAAACTACCGACCAATCGCTCTACTCCCCTTCATATCAAAAATTTACGAACGGATCATCCTCTCTCACCTTCAAACTAATCTTCGTGACAAAATCCGCCCAGAACAATTTGCCTTCAGACCTGAACACTTTACCACTCTACAACTGACCAAACTTACTCACCAACTTAGTCAGAACTTTAACGACAACGTTAACACCGCTTCCTTCTTCCTCGACGTGGAAAAAGCCTTCGACCGGGTCTGGCACGTCGGTCTCCTCTACAAACTATCCCAACTCAACATCTCGACTGAAATCGTTAAAATCATCGAATCCTTTCTCACTGACCGCACATTCGTCACAAAAATCGAAGACTCATTCTCGTCCACCAGACACATACTCGCAGGCATCCCTCAAGGATCCTGCCTCTCACCTACTCTCTACTTGACTTACATAAACGACATACCAAAAACTCCTAAAGCACATCTCTCACTATTCGCTGACGACACTATGTTCTTTACTTTCGACAAAAACCCTAAACGAGCAGCCATACATTTACAACACCAACTCAATCTAGCTACCACATGGTTTCATCGCTGGAAAATCAAAATAAACACTACCAAAACTGTAGGTATTCCTTTTGGACGTTCTAATACTACTCACATCCCACCACTACTACTCGACAACCATCCAGTGACTTTGTCCAATCATGCCAAATACCTCGGCGTTACAATAGGGCGCAAACTCACCTTCGACAAACACGTTCAAGGCATCACAAAAAAGGCCACTCGCGTTCGCGGAATTCTTTACCCCATTCTCAACCGTTCTAGCCCCGTCCCAAAATCTTCAAAACTCAATATTTTAAAATTCTACGTCTCTCCAATTCTTACTTATGCTGGCCCCTCTTGGGCACCCTTTATCGGTCCCTCACATTGGAAACGTATCGAATCTGTTCAAAACATCGGCATTCACACGATAACTGGTATAACGGCCGCACAAAAACTACAAATATCAAAAATATCCAAATAAATAACATTCAAATCCCTTGGTCCAGGAGCGTTAAATATCTAGGAGTAAAAATTAACCATAATTTAAGCTTTTCTACTCACTCGTCAAACATTGTCAAAAAAGCTACTCAAATTCGCGGCCTTCTATATTCAATTTTAACCAAAAAAAGCCCAATCTCCACCAGAACCAAACTAAACCTTTTCAAAATGTACATTATCCCTATCTTGACTTATGCCGGTGAAGCATGGGCACCCTTCATCAGCTAATCTACATGGAGGAAAATAGAAACTGTACAGACAATAAGTATCAGAGTAATACTAGGTCAACCGTCCATAGTAAAAAACTCAGTACTTCTTCACACAACCGGTTTCATCCCTAACAAGCACTTTATCAAAAAGAATGCCTTAGCAACCTTCCACCGAATCTCAACTTCTCAGTACAACCATATAAGGAATATTGGTCAGATTTCCCACCTATCACATGCCTCTAGTCATAAACAACGGCCTAGAGTAAAACTGTGGGCAACAAGTTAAATATATAAGAAAAAAAAAAATCCTCAGTTGCAAATTCCACTTTGACATCCAGCTACTAGCAAAAGCAAAAGGCCTGGTATAGTATATAGGCGTAAAGCCGTCCTACCTAGAAAAAGAAAGAAAGAATCAGCAAATTTCAATTCTATCAAAAATTCTATTCACAGCCAATCCAAATCGATGTTCTACAAAAACTCTTTCACTATTCATGCCCACATCCGACTCTTAGGTAAATCTCACACCCCTCCAACTACAAAGCGTAGAATCAAACCCTACCCTTTAACATGGGTTGACCAACAATTTTAATAACCACCTTCATAAACATCCATCCACTAGTGGAGGCAAAAGCCTGGTATAGTTTCACGGCTTAGCCATCCCCCCAAAGCAAAGCAAAGCAGGAAGACAGTCACCGCCATGGATGTCGTTTACATGCTGAAACGACAAGGGCGTACACTTAACGGTTTCGGAGGCTACACCTACACGCAAACGCACATACGTATATTTTTAAAAAGGCCCTTTTCAGGGTCTCCATATTTGTTGGAACTTTTCCTCATTTTTTATTTTTACTGTTTAATTAAGTAGTATACAGTTCCCGTGACTAGGGAGAATTTAAATTTTACCGCTGTATACGTAACTCAGTGGATGTATAGAACAAAATTACGTGCGCTATGAACTTTCGCCGTACCCTTTATCGTCTTCTTTCCGTCGTAAGTTATGGTCATTAATTTTAAAATGAATAGTTGCATAACTTACTTAAAAATAATATTATCAATAAAAGCCTAAGTCGTGCCCTGAAATTTAAATAATAATCTTGCCTTTAAATTGTATAATAGTGAAATTCACTCTCATATCAAAAATAATAGCGCAATGACACTGGTGAACGTAAATTTGCTATGACATACGTATGTAAAGGACAAAGCATGCCGGTTTACGTCCTCTTAATTAAATGATTCCTATCTAACGGAACGTGAACTCTGTAAGTAACTATAATTCACTACTACTACTACTCGGTAGGACGGCTTTCGCCTATTAAACTATTCCAGGCTTTGCCTTTGCTAGTCGCGGGATGTTGAACTAATTTTTTGATTTGTTGGGTTTTTTTTTTTTTTTTTTTTTATTGATTTTATTGGTTGTTTGCCCAGAGTTTTGCTCTGGGGCGTTGAGGGTACCTTGGGTGAAGTGGTGAGGGAGTGATTTGGCCTATGTTCCTGATGTGGTTATATGAGATCGTCCATCGTGCCAGACAGTGTCAAAGGAGTTTTCAACGTCAAGGAAGATGGCAGCTGTTTGAATACCTTGGTTGAGATTGTCGCTGATTTGGTCTATTAGTTTGGTTAGTTGGAGGACAGTAGAGTGGTTTTGACGGAAGCTGAACTGCTCATCTCTTATTTTGCCAGCTAAAGATTCTTGGAGATACTGAAGGATTAGACGTTCATACATTTTTGAGAGAGAGGAGAGAAGAGCTATAGGTCTATAACTTTCCGGTAATTGGGGATTTTTGCCGGGTTTTAGTATTGATATTATATGGGATAGTTTCCATATGTTAGGGAAGTAGCAGAATTTAAAACAACTATTGATGATTTTTGTTAGTTGTAGAATTTTGTTTTTGGGCAAAAATTTGAGTCCTGTGTTTGTGATTTGGTCCCATCCAGGTGCTTTGTTCTTTACGAGCGTGTCAATTAGTTTTTGGATTGCACCCGGAGAAGTAAAGATGGGTGAACTATTTGTGACTGATTTCTGGAGCGTTGAGATACTGGCTTGATCTTCCGGGAGATTTGGTCCATGAATAGTTGTGAACTGTCGTTCCAGGGAATCTGCAAAAATTTCTGTTTTTTCCCGAGCTGAGTACACCAAACCACTGGGCCCTAAGATAGGGTGGGTGGCTGGTTTCTTCCTTAATAAGTTTCTGTTTAGTTAGGTTAGGTTAGGTTACCTAACTATAATTCAAATTTAAAAGTTACAATTTATATTATTCTTAATATTTAGTATTTACTACGTTCGGTAGTAATCGATTTCACAGGCGTAATACGGTATAAGATTAATACACTATAGATAATTTGTTACACGACATAAAATCACTGCCAGCGTTTAATGCTAATAGTTATTTATTTCTAAGTCATTTAGTAAATAATATTACTTAGTCAAGATAAATTCAAATTAATGGTTCTACAAATAATTAATTAAAAAAAATTGACGTTAGTTTCAGAAATCAACGTTCAGAAGGTATACGTTACATGAGACTTTTTTAAACTAACTCATACAATACAATGTATTGAATATATTATAAAATAAATTGTTAAAAATACCTTATTTCAGAATTTAAAAAGTCACTCTGCTGTACTGTATGTCCCAGAAGTCCCGTATCACCCTTAGTATCTCCATGGAAAATCAATATATTTAAATGCAGTTTTTTTCAGTAATAAGTATGGAAATTCTGATTGAATAGCATAATATTCGATTTTTTTTTTCAAAAATTCAAAAATTATAACAATTTATTTTTAGGCAAATAAGTTTTTTAAATTTCCAAAATAGCCATTTTGTTGATCATATTTTTTAAAACAGTTCAAAAAAAAAAAAAAATTAAAATGTAATGAAAATTGCCCAAGTTAACTAATTATTATTTTGAATTTCTAAGAATAAAAGTTATGTTACCTATGAATACGGCATTAGCAAAATACGATTCGCGTGTTAATTATAACAATCATGCAGATTTTTCGGCTAAAATTAAAAATAATAATTAGCTCTAACTTGTAGGATTTTTATTACATTTTCAGTAGGTTACAAGGGAGTTGCTGTATAATGAATGGTATTAATTTTAAATTCAATGATACAATATCATTGTACCTATAAAAAAAACGATTCTGAGTGGAGATGGTATGTCAGTCTAGGTAAAAGACATATTATATACTTATCTATAGTATTAAAAAAAAATTGTACCTATAATAAATTCCAAATTAATCATATCAGAATTTCCATTAGGTACTTATAACGCGTTATACATCAACAACAAACCGTGATACTATCATAGATATACAGTAGTATACTTTAGAAGTTTCAAGAATTCACGAATAATATTATACAATCACACAAAATAACTGAAATAGTTATTCTAGGTTTTTTAATATGTAATTTCGTCCAAATTTGAACTTAAAATGACTAAAAATAAACTATGCTTATGCAAACTACCAGTTTTTTTATAAACATAGCCTTCGGCTTCCAAACAAAGCAAGTCTACGTTCAGCAGTCTACGTTCAGCGTTCAGAGCAGCAGGTTGTTCACACATGCAGCTCTCCGCCAACGCTCCTGACACGAACCAATCTACCGCACGATGACTTCCAGTCATCCAGCACAGCACAGACTTACGTAAGTAGAAAATTCCTTTATATCCCCTCCCCTGCTCGACCACGAGGCAAGGTACCTGAGGGATTACTGAGGCCGGGTCACGCACCGATTGCATAAGGTTACCAATCCACGCCATTCTCGCCGACCATGACTCATCGTGGTGGCGTCGGACGCAACAAACGAAAATCAACACCACCTTATCCCACCGATAAGAAGGGTCGTAATCGGGCCTTCTCACCACCATCATTACCAATAAACTCATGCCTTAAAGACTTATCTACCACATCGAAAAAACGCAAAGCAAGCCAATCCAGCACTGTCTCACCTCCTGAAAATTCAATAACTCTGAAGAAGCTGGCCATGGCCACCAATTGTTCATCAATTCCGGACACGGATATTACCACTAACAGCAACAACCGTTCTCGTTCCGCTTCTGTGGACGGATCTGAGTATTCTGATTCTAATGATACCATGTCTACTCGCTCTTCGGACACTGACGAGACAAACAAAAAATCACTTAAAAATTACCCACAATCCGACAATAAACGCTCCACCCGCATGCCTCCAATTCTGATCCAAACAACTTCTGACCATCCATGGCGGAAAATAGTAAAAGCCATGTACACAAAAACTCAAGGTCTCGACCAAGTGACCGCAAAAACTACATCGATTCCGTTACAAATCCAAATAAACTGCCCTGAAGAGTCCTCATTCAGACTCGTCCAACAATTCATGACCATCAACAAAATCAGCTTCCACACTTTTGCATTGCCCAAAGAACAATCTCTCAAGATTGTAATTAAAGGTGTTCCACTTGACGTTACTGACGATGAATTCATGGAAGAACTTCTAGAGGAAGGTTTCAAACCAAATTTTGTCCGAGCTTTTGTAAAAAACGATAAAAGACTTCCAATCCACATGGTCTCCCTAAAACGCACAGAAAATGTGAAAGAAATATTTGAAACCACCGAACTTTTCTACGTCCGAGTAAAAATAGAACCATATAAATCAACGGGTCTCGCCCAATGCTTTTCATGCCAGAGATTTGGCCACTCATCACTTCAGTGCGGACACCCACCAAGATGCGTTAAGTGTGGAGCAAACCATTCAAACAAAGATTGCAAGAAACAGAAAGAAGATACCCCAACCTGCTGCAACTGTAATGGAAAACACTCCGCAAACTATAGGGGCTGCCCATACTACACAGATATTTACAAAGGAAAAATAGACCACTCCAGAGAAGCAAGAAACAAATCCGTGCTGACAACGATGCTAACGCCTATACCACAACCCGCAACACAGGAAACCACCATAGCATCAAAAATTAAATCTTACCCGAGTGTAACAAAACACCAAACAGAAAATCCCGAACCTACAATAAACGCATCCAAGCTCCTACAAATAATCAAAGACCTCCTTACAACAGCTCAAGAAAGTGAAGACGTCGCATCAAAAAATGCGGTCATCACAACACTCCTGAGAATCATAAACGCTATCCCTACATCCCATGATGAATGACCTAAAAATCTTACCATGGAACTGCAATGGTATCGGAAACCGAATATCAGAACTGACAGCATTTGTAAAAATTCACAACGTAAATATAATCATGCTTGGAGAAACCCGCCTCGACCCCAAAACACAGCTCAAAATCCCAAATTTTCATACTTACCGCACAGATCGCCAAGAACCCCTCCAAACGGGGGAACCGCAGTGCTCATCCGTCGTGGAATTTTACACCAACCCGTAAATATTCAAACCGAGCTCGACTCGACCTCGGTTAATATAAAACTCGAAAACAACATCGCCCAGGTAACTGCAGTATACAAAAGCCCGGGTGTAACACTCAAACCAACAGATTTAGACGCGCTGACCAACCACGATGGTCCTCTCATAATTGGCGGCGACCTAAATGCTAAGCACACAGACTGGCATTGCCCACAACGTAACAAATCAGGCAAGACCCTTGCACAACATGCTGAGCGGGTAAACCGACACTCGGTCGTTGCCTCTGACTCGCCAACTCACTAAACCCTACATCGCTGCCCATTGACCAGACATCCTCGACATTTTCCTGCTAGACTTGCCAAACACGCACTACCTCCTAACCAATCACTGCGAATTATCGTCAAACCATAACCCTCAGATGCTAAACCTATCACCCCGACCTTCAATGTTATGTATATCACTCCTCAACACCATGCCTAAAATATTTGAAAGAATAATACTACGTAAACTTAACATCCATGTAAAAACTAGATGTGAACAACACGCTTTCCGTACTGGCCACTCTACGATCACACAGCTAATCACACTGACTGACGACCTGAACCAAAGGTCTTAGAAGGGGGAAAAAACTGTAGCCGTCTTCCTAGACGTGTCGAAAGCGTTTGACCGTGTGTGGCACCAAGGACTCATCCACAAGTTAACACTCTCTTTTGCTTTGCTTTGGGAGGGGTGGCTATGCCGTTTACTATTCCAGGCTTGTGCCTCTACTAGTGGATGGATTTTGGGGTTGATTGGTAGGTTCGGTTATGTTAGTCAGTCCAATTTAATGGGTATGGTTTGAGTAAACGTTTGGTGGTTGGAGGGAAGTGGGTTTTACCTAAGAGGCGGATATGATCGTATTCGGAAAAAGAGTTATTGTAGA
>WHPZ01580679.1:11160-25817 GCA_016617965.1 Macrosiphum rosae
GTAGCCGTTGTCGTCGTCGCAATAACGCATACCTTGGCGGCTGCAGTTTAGATTCACCACCCACACCGGCGCTGCGAATTTGTTATACAGTTGCTAATGACGTTTCGGTAGTAGGAATTCTTCAGCACGAACAAAATTAATCATCCCCACGGCTGACGGGCAGGGTGGACGTTTTATACGTGGGGACGTATGGTAGAAGTTTTCGCCAGTGGAAGAGACCGATCGCAATAGCAACAGTAGCATCACCAGCAGCAGTAGTAGCAGCAGTAGTAGCAACATCATCACCATCTGAAGCATCGCAGTTTCGTCTGCTAGCAGGTCGCTCGTGTATTATAATAATATATGATTATCATCACTCTCCTCGCCGCAACACCGGCAAGTTTCCGGATGTGAAAAGTCTGTCTGTGTGTGTCTGCGTGTGCGTTTGGGTGTGTATTAAACTATAATATAGACACACGATACGTCACAACGACTTTAATATAGTTACCTCAAAGCTTAAAGAGATAACCATTAAAGGGTTAGGTGCTGGACGGTTGTGAGTAAAATTTTGCAGAGAGAAGTCGATTGGAGGGCGTCCGATTACGAATTCCTGTCTACGCCCGTCGTATTTCTCCTAGACCCCCCCCACCCCCGACGCAGGATAACGACTACATTATAATAATATATACGCACATTTGTACAACAGACGAAATCGTGAAACGTGTTTGTTTGTTTGTTTGTTTTTTATTCGGTCTGGCCGAGTAATAATCTGCATAATCCCGGGTTTTTGTAAAACGTAAAAACATACGTTTTTGTAACTTTGTATTTTTTTCTCTATATTATATTATACAAGGCTTAGACCAGCGCGATTACGTTTTTTCCCTTTATTTTTTATAATTTATACTGTTACAAATATGCTCAGATAACGTGCGGATTACTTTTCGAGTTTTTACAGACCTAGGAAATATTGGTCGGTATAACAATGGACAGCGGCGAGGAAAAAAAATCGCAGTAACTGTCAACCATATACAATAATGTATTTCGGAGATAACGGTTTACAATAATTAGTTATATTATTATCATCCTTAACATATTACTATGATATACCTAACTACCACAATATTTATATTGTTATACCTTATAAATGAATATAATATTGTCTTCTACTCTCCTTTAATATTTGAAATTATTTGCGAGGGTGCACAGTGCTATCGATTTTCCCATCGGCCAACTGTAAAATTTTAAGTCGTGTGGTTCTGAATAAACGACAACTTTGGTCTAACTGTATACGTTACGTTCGAGTTAAATCGTAGATACAAAAATAATTTATAAGGAAACAAAATAAATATATTAATTAGGCGTGCAAAACTGCATAGAATTTAACTAGCTAACGCAATTACCGCCCACAACTGCGCGCGTACCAAAGTTATTTGCGCATTGTATTTAAGTGCTCTATTCAATTATATCTTTCGTTTTTGTTTCTAATTTAATGAGAAAATTTTGGCATGTAGGTATAATAATAATAATATGTATAATGCGGCGAGACTGTGTTAGAGTCTTACACAAATAATTATTATGCAATTATTACACGGAATTGTTAATATTGAATTACATTTCGTGATGTGCCACACAAAAATAATATTACCCATTGTGTATTTATCGCTTTGTATGACTACGTTACATGTTTTAGGTATATTATGTACTTTGTAAACAAAACGCCTATTTACAGTACGTTATACTTACCGAGTCTGTTGTATAGTGGTGTGCTGCGTATTATAACGACTTCGTAGTGCACTATTTTTGCAGTGCTTTTACATAAATATTATAATATTACACATACATCCACGCAATATGCAATGTGCATAATATTGTTAATAATATATTGTACAACGGCGAATTCGATTGCATCAAACCGAACGTGGCTCGTCGAGTCGTACCATCGATCGCGTGCATACAGAACGCGTATACTATATTATTATAATAATGTGTATACCGGATATCGAGTTCGAATTTGAGACGATGTCCGAGGGAATATTTGACATTATTACTTCCTTCAACTTACGTGTCAGGTGACCCAATTGCTGGTAATAACTATATTCAAACACCCATGATTCGCTGCCATCACGTCTGACGACGCATAATATTGTGCTATGAGGTGGGTGGTGCTCAATTAACTCGCCTGCTGTGTTCGTAACTTCAAACAAAATACAATATAATATCGGTAGTCATATTATTGATTATTCTATTGATCTGCTTCGATACGCGAGGACTCGGAAATGTTAGTTCCGTCTTATCCGCAAATAACTTAAAATATATACGTGTGGTGGCATAAAATCTCTCTATATATATATAATATACACGCCGCACCTGCTGCCGAACGTTGACCCAATTAGAGATTTTGGACGTGGTTTTCGCCACGTTTCTACTATAATATGTGACTGGAAAAAGGTATCACGGTACGTCAATAATTAAAAACATTACAATATCGGTGTCATAAAATTATTATTATCCGAAATGACGACGAAAGAAAGATCATTACGATGTAATCCGACGATGAACGAAAAGAAACTCCTGTAATGATGCATGTATTTAATTTCACAAGGGTACTCCAATAGGTACTTTCATACTGTTATCACGAGAGTAAGTGAAAAAAAAACAATATGTAATTAAAATAATTTTTCACTTCAGACAATGTTTTCCAATATCATATAGGGTCGTGGTTATAGCATTTATAGCATTTATATATTTAATATATTTCATGCAGTGCTTGATTTGGAAAAAAATTAAAAGAATGTAAACATAATGCATGTGTACCTATATATATATATATATTTTAAACTCCTTATTGATTAGAATATGATTAGAAAAGGTACGTATAAATATTTTTTAAAAAGAAGATTCTCCTCGTCTTATCTAAATAATTATAATTATAATACTTTTATTTTTCGACCAGGTTTATTTTTAGATGGTACCTACGTTTTACACATAGTCAACACTTAAGGTAGATTAGATCATTGTCAATCTGACGATAAAATTATTATTTTATTATTATTATAATCTTAAATTTACTCTAGACAATATCGTGCCTTTATGGTGGTTATAGTTTGGTCATTGCATGCTTTGGGAAAAGAATAGAAGGAGTCGGATACAAAAGTGATAACAAAATGCGAGTACCTGAATATTAATTAAATTACCTCCTTATTACGGAATCACTCTGTGCCAACTTATCGCTTCGTTAAAAAGAAGCTGTCGTCATAGGAAGGTTAATGTATATACACGGAATATATATCTAGGTAATCTGGGACTGTTGTTGTTTTCCTTGTAAGAAGATTTTCGCCTTACAGGAGTTCGTTATATGAAGGTCTTACACAGTAATTTATTATCAGAAGGGTGCATATAAATATTTTTTTTAAACGATAAGAGGGACTCCACCGTCTCCCCCCGGCCCTTCTGAATACTGCACCTAAGTTTTAAAACTTCCTAGGTAGTCAACACTCGACACTCGAGGTAGTCAATTTTCATCTGTAGATTGTGATATACTATTGCGCTATTGTCAATCCGAAGACGAAAAAAACGTCGTCTTGTGTAGACATTTTTACATTACTACACACACTATAATAATACTAACTCGCACTCCTCCTCACAGATTTTTACATATTATAATATTATTATTAGGCGAGGCACATCGTGTACAACGTGACACGCGGACCGCTTCGTCGAAAATATATGATTGTTTCACAACTGTATTCGACGCTGGAGCGGCAAATATATATATACGTCGTATACGCCCCTCTCCTCCCCTCGTCATCAGTCCCGAGCGAGTTATATAATATACAATATATTATAAATGTACAAAGTTTTTTTTTTTTTTTTTTTTTCGGAAATTGTTTCTTTAATTTATTTTTATATTATTTAAATTTCGCACCAGAGGGAGGACGTGCGAACGATCGTAAAGTGCACAATACGCACGAGACGGCGAGCGAAGTTTAATATATTATAATATCATTAACGATTTAAGACCTGCGCTGCGATAACGATAATGATTTCGAAAACTTTAGTTTTTTTTCTTCCCCTCTAACGATATTATTACGCGCTGAGGCACTATTATATAAAGAAACTCGCGAGGAGCTCTCTCTCACTCTCTCAGCTCTCTCGACACCGAAACACGGTCAGAATATCCGTAGTTTATGGAGTGAACATAATCTATACGCGTACAACTATTATACGCAAAAGCATCGCTCGGATATAATAAATCGTCGGCCAACGATATCGTAATAATAATATTATAACGGTTTTTTCAAAGTTCGAACACACTCGCGTTCGAGTTGTGCCCCAGCGGGTCAGAGTCGTTCTGTAGTCGTATAATATTATAGCGACATTCACGGTCAGCGTGTGCAACCGGCCGGGACATCATCATATTATAAATAATTTATTTTCCAAAATATTTATGCGAAAATAATTATTATTTTACACCATTACGACGATTATGTGTATTATTGTCGTTTCAGCGCAATATATAGGACTCTGAGTGGACTTGTTGGGTTGGTCGCGAGTACACACAAGACGATTGTACTTCTGCTGCAGCGCCGCCGCGCAAGTGCAATAGTTATTGAAAACGCATTGCAGTTTTACTTACTATTCAATGTTATTATTGTGCACGATCTCGTCAAGTCCCTGGCAATAATTTTTTTACAATTTATTTGTATTATTATTATTTCAATCAAACAGATATAATAATATAATTATACACTTGACCCATGACGTGAACACTATACGTTGTTCGCCTGTACGTCACAGCAGTGCTGTACCCGTGTGCTGAGGGTCCTCCAAAAATAATCAAAGACTTGTTTTTTATTTATTTATTTTTACACTCACACTTATTATTGTTATTATTATTTTCAAGTCGTAAACGCTCTTGTTAACGTGCGCTGAAAATAAAATAATATGCAACTTCCTCCCTTGAAATATATTACTATTACACTCGAACCCAATGCAATTACATTTGCGCTCGCTTTAATTGCATTTGTTTGCATGCATTAGGTATTTCGTATGTGTAACGTCTTGAAATTGCTCTTTATACACACCCCCATACTTGCCCACACTCGCGCACGTCATACCATTAGACATTATACGTATCACACTGCTATGATGAATAAAGTGGTGTTACGTGACACGACCCAACTATACCTAATTTAATATATTTATGTCTACCTATATGCTAATAGTTTAATTATTACACATTAATAATACTATGCGCATATTATTATTATACCCACGTCATTCAACGCACAGAAAACTGCACTGCACAAATTTTCAAAACGTAATGCGAGTATCGCTTTAACGTTAAATTTTTCGTTTTTTTTTTTAGATGTTTGTATCATTTAAGTATACCGTTTTTCTGAAAGTTTGGATACACTTGTTGTTATTTATAATAAATTCTAACGCTTGCAATTATTATGGAGCGCATGATTATTTATTTTCGGATAATATAGGTGAGAAATGAAACAAACATATACCTATATACTATTGTACCACCTTGAGTCATGACGCAAAATTAAAATAAACTACGAGGCGTTACAACGACATATTTGACCTCTCCGTCGACAAAAAATGTTTCGTAATATTGCGTAGGTATATATTATGCGATATTACATACACTTGAAGTATTGAACACACATTGTAAATGTGCTTAAATGGCTCTAACAAAGGAATGCGGAAAATGGGCTAAAACGCGCGTATCCAGTTCGACACGCAACGCACTCATTTCTTTTATTTCTGTTTGTGGAAATCGAGTCGCACCATAATAGGACGTAGAACTACTTAAAATCCAATGCAGCCTCGACGGTGGTAAGTTGTTTATTGTCGGTAGTAAAGTTTTTTTTTATTGTATTTTTTTTCTTTATTTTTACCATCAAAGTATCTCGGTCGACTACAAAGAGGAGAAAAAACATCTCTCCGTGTCGGTATTGTTTCTCGGTTGTTCATTCTTTTGCAAAGGAAGTTCACACGACGTATATTATAAGTTTCTATATCCCCCGCCAAGACTCAAAGACTCTATATTACGCTTGAGGATATTTCACATTACAATTATTATTATTATATTTTATATAGAAAAATGTTTTGTGGTTCGTCGCAAACAATACGTTGATAGCTCCACAGATGCAAAACATGTATACAGAGTCCTGCACTGTCATTATTATAATTACTGTCATAATTACCTATTTAGAAACCAAACAGTTTTTTTCCAAACGACATTATATTATGTTTGAGTTTTTTTTTTTTTTTAATTCTTGTCATACCTACTTTAATGTTATGTACGTGTGTATGTGTGTATGCGTGTGTATAGGCACCAGGCACGTGTATGGTATTGTGCTTGAGGATATTCCGAATTACAATAATTATAATCATTATTATACGGGAAAATTGTTCATAATAAATAATGTGCAGATACGTCACGACTCACGAGCATGAAATGTTATTAGTTCTAATGATTGGAAATGCAATAGACAATCGTGTAGCATAAATATTATCATAATTATTATGGTTCAGGAAACAGATAAATGTCATATTTTTTTTGGAAATATTATAGTTATATTATAAACCTATTTATATTATATCATGGTCAATAAATTTCAATAAAATAAAGTATTATGTAATATATAGTTCGTAGGAAACAAGACGAGAGTAAAAAAATAATTAAAATGAAAATGATTTATAGATTTTTATGAGTTATTATTCTATATTTTTGTTTGTCATAGTGTATAATATTATACGTGTTTAAAAAAACCAAATACAATAATTCATAAAAATGTGAATACTATTTTCATTACTCTTATTTTGTTTGCTATACAATTATATTTTACTTAATACTGTATTTAATTAAAATACAATCAACTTAATACCTAATAATATAGTATAATATAAATGGGTTTATGTTACCAAATTGATTTATATTTTGATTGCATTTTATTTTTTGGAACCGTTAGTGTACTATCTCTGTGTGAAAGAATATTTATGCTGATTATAGTAGGTACCTACTCTCTATATTATTTTGTTTTTCATTTCTCGCCATTTTTCTTTTTAAAAAAAAAAAAATAAATAAATACTTCAATTCAATTGAAAACTGAAATGTCTATTCACGTGTATTTATTTTTTGAATACGTTTTTTCTTTATATTTTTCGCTCGAAATTTATTGAGAACTTTTCTTTTTTTTAAGAATTATATTTTACATTCCTATACCATCTTTATAGACGTTATTAGATACAAATTTATTTATTATTATATGTATATTGGTTCATTATCGTTTTAGTTTATTTCGTTACATACCTAGGTATTTTTTTTTATTTTAAATAATATGTCATTGTGTTCGAAAATTTTATTTTATTTTTTCAACCGTCGATTTCGGAGTCATAAAATATACTGTCTGCTAGCCTCCTGTTCCTTTTGTCGCTTATATTACAAAGTACAAGCAATATAAGAAACAATGACTATACAGCTAGCTGCTGGTAAAGTTTAATACAGTATTAAATCATGAATTTCCTCATACCTTGGTCGTATGACTCATAAACTTTATGTCTTTATAGTTTCCACATTCTTGCATATCAACCATACGTCCATTGATAGAGGCTGAATACATATTACTTCTTTCGCAGTCCGCAGGCACACATCTTTTATGCCTCTAATTATTTGATATTCCACTAACAATCGGACAACATGGTCTTTCCACTCCACACTGTTCCATCAGTAGGTAATTCTTTAAAGTACACCTCAGTGGTGCTTTATCATCATTTTAATCCCTGCACAGTTTTCCTATTAATATTTTTAAATTATATTAACATATATACCAGGGGTTGCCAAATGCGTCTCTCGTCTAATTGTAAGACTCAAAACATTTTTACTTATAATATAATAATAGGTATTATATGAAGACAAAACCATCCCATACAAAATATAATGTGATCACTGATGACATATTTGTACATTTTTATATCGTTTTACATTCCACATAAATTATTTTATTGCATTTGATATTTTATCTCATTTAAGATAATTTAAAACCTTTTTTCCCTGCTCTTGGTTCTTACATGTCATATAAAAGGACACGGTATAGTTCGTCACACCGCACATAATATGGAATAGTATTTTGATATTATACACGCAGGTATCTATAATTCAAACTTAAGTCATTCCAAAATGGCAAAAATATATTCTCAACGCTCTAGTCTCTCAGATGAGTAACATTGGTAAAAAAAAAAAAACAAAGTCTTTACTTTAATAGGCTCGTCTCAAAGCTGCAAAATCAGAGAATACAACAATACATCAACTGTCAATATCATATATAGATATAGCTAATATGGACCTAGTCCGTCCTGCCGTGAATTGTGTCTCTGCAGTTGTCAGCGTCGTATTCTTATACCGTTATTAAATTTTAACTACGTCCTCTGAGCATTACCGGCTCCTCTCGGCTCATTAAGCGCACGTATTTCGTGAAAAGAATATCCCAAATTACAACGTCTCTAGCATCTCCTGCTCACACCTAATCACCAGCTCCAATCGAATAGGCTTGCCATGCCACGACGATACAGACCGGTGTGGCGTGCTGAATATCCGCAATTACTGCTGCAGTCTGCAATGTCTCGCGGATGGAGTAGGAGGAGATTTCGTTACTCTGGATACGCCTTAACAATATCACCAAGAGGTCTCCAGGCGTTTTTAACCCAGGAGAATATAAACATCAAAAAATCATTTAGCGAGTTAAAAGTGTACATTATATGCACAATATATGATTTTGAATTTTAAAGAAATATCTATCATACATTAAAGAATTATTTTTAAAAAATAATATTTTTTCTGCCTATTGTACTATACCTGTGTTTATTGTGCACTCACAATAATCACCAGTGTAATATTTGACGGATTTATCAAAAATAAAAATACATTGTTGGTGGATCGTCTAATTACATAATATTATGAATTTTCAGTATAACAAAATAATATTATATTATATTTTTTATATGAATCGCATGGTTGGTTATAATATGATAATTATTACAACTATGACCCAGATGCGGAACCTCACTCACTGTGAAGCAGTTCTGAACTATTTTCACTGAATGCCGGATGTACGGAAAGGAAAGTAGAGAATCGAATATACCCTGTCATATGTCAGAATCCCTCAAAATAGAACCATGGAACTTCCCACCAAATTTTTATTTTTCAAGAGCAAACCTCGTGAACAAAATATAAATTTCTAATTTTAAGATAATATTATAACCTTTTGTATTATAGATGGGTACCAACTGTAACAAAATATGTAAATTATAACCATTGTTAATATTTATAAGTTAAATTATGTCATTCAAAGGCCTTTGACGCCACAGACTTTGCTTTAATAAAAAAATAATTACAATCACATTTACCTTATACAACAACAACAGCAGCAAACAATTTGTTACAAAACAAAAATTATATTTGCGGCAAACCCATATATCTTACATATATTATATTAATTTATTTAATATTACAATAGGTAAACAGTCGTTTATATGACTTACATACAAAGTATAATATAGGGGTACAAATTAAGTATTTATTTTAATCATTATTAACAAATAATTCCTTCTAGATTCTGAGTGGATCGAGTAAATTTATTGATTTTACAATAACTTGTGTGTTTTTTTTCTGCTTGTCATCAACAATCTGGGTAGTAAAAATGCTCTAATTTTTGAGATCATCTTTTCTGATAGAAAAGTGAATCTAGTTGGAATTTTTGTAGAAACACAATTTGAAAAGTACTTTTTGAAAGGGTCAAGAAAAATAAAAAAAAAAGTAAAAAAGTGGTAATTTTCACGCAAAACCAATTTTTGAAAAGAATCGATTTTATTTTATGGGTATAACTCAAATTTGTATTTTAATTCAAAAACGAATAATCCCAAATACTTGACCAGATGTTAAATTTACCATTTACCAAGCATGGTAAGCAATTTTGACTCTTTTTAAGCTATTTATTAACATAATATATTTTTAAGAATTTGGTAAATTACTTTTTAGTTAGAAATTCATAAAAGTTTTTCTTTTCATAGTTAACATTAGAAATTTTAATTGAGGGTTTCCAATAAATGTTTATATCTCTATCAAAAAGAAAAATTTCACCAGAAAGTTAAGATTTTTAAAAAAATGAGATATTTTTGATCATTGTTATTTTTTTTTAACAATTTAATATGATTATTTATACAAGTATGAAAATCTGACACAACGTCTCCCCTCAGAATCGTTTTTTGGTACATAATGGTTTATTATTGAATTCAAATATAACACATCCATTACAATTACATGCTTGACAACTACTGTACCCACTTGTCCAATTTTTTTTGTTTATGAGGTGTATGAAATTTAAGTTTCTACTACCTAATATCTAAACTAATTCTGGTTGTATAAGTTACTTGTTTCAACATAGCAGACCTGGTATTTTATTTTATTTATTTCTTCTTAGAAATAGTTGGTTTGCACAATAAATATGTTGCGTCATATCCAGATCATGGAACATAATACCATACGTATATTGAATTGCGCATACAAATCAACTGATGTCTCTTCTCGGTACATATTCGATTATAATTGTTATAAGTGCATTAATAATATTGCACTTAGTAAATCAATCATTGCATCGACCTAAGGGTGAATTTTTAACACACACACACACACACACACACACACACACACACACATACATTATTCATGCAGACCGTGTAAGTTGTTATAAAACATGAGTGATGACGACGGATGCGGAAGAATAGTTGACGTGTACAATCGAATGTAGAGTACGATTGAAGGGCGTATAACGAATGTCGTAATATTCTCAGATTGAAAAAATAAAAAAAGTGAGCGCTCGTCCGCTTAATGAATTTAATTCTCGCGAGCGAAGGGATTAAAACAATATTGTCAAAGTCGGACGCACGAAGTATACTTTGACTCGCTCTCGCCGATACCGCAGCAAGGGTCACACGGTCAACGTGTTTGAACAAGTCACAAGAGCGTTCCCGGATTGACGCAACCAATCTGACTAAAAGGAAATACAATTTACTCGTGAAAACCCTGTATACACACGCGTACCCGCACCAGAGTGTGCACAAGGAAAACAATGTTGTTCTCTCCGAGGTCGGTGGTAATTCGATATACTGTGTATATATTATATATACATATATATGTGTGTGTATGTGTTTATTTTTAAACGAACCCTGCATTACGCACACTCAGACGTATACATACTGATAATAATAATATTATTATACTTTATGTGTGTTTGTTCGTTCAATTTTAAAGTGCGTATGCGACGACACATACCTATCCATACCTTCCTTTTGTAATGAAATACGATTATTTCCGAGAAACTGTTTGTACTTCATATTATATTGGTTTTTTTAAATATAGCCTACCTACGTGTATGATTGTAATATTATATCGTCTAATATAGAGGATAACAACGCATGTGGGCCGCGGACGCTGGTCAAGAGTCCAAGCCAAAGGTCAGCAAATTTTAATTGGCATCGACATCGAGATTTTTATATGATTTTATACACGTCTATATCATATTTTCTTCTGTTGTCTTATTTGTGTGTGTTTATATTTTAAACCTGCATATATTAGATAAGTGGGCTTCAAAGTTTTTTTTACATAATTGGTGGTCCGCACAACTAAAAAGGTTGGTAGTCACTGGTCTAATATATTATAGTATTTTACTATTTTACTCTGTCATTATTGTAATTATTTTTTCTCATAATCGACATTTTGCTATTCGGAAAGATGTGAATCAAAGAAATTTGTACTTATTGTTTATTGAATGCGTTCTTTTTTTTTATAAGTTCTTTTATTTTTACCATTGACATCGGTTGCTCAACGACAAATTGATAAACTATCCCTTGTTAAATAATAATTAAAATAATGATAATGATAATAATAATGTTACCCATAGTTCGATCACTGGGCTCAAAAATTGCTAGAAATCCAATAATAAAATAATTACAAATCGTCTTAAAAACTACCCACCTAAGCGGCTAAGCCAATCATTTAATTTAGATGAGGTGCATGAATAATATATCATTAACGATAAACCATGTATGAACATTTGTTCTTCCTAACTTGATTATATATTTTAATAATAAGTTCAAACTCGTCTTGTAGACGTTATTCTGATAAAATAGATTGTTTAAAGATTGTAAAGTATTATTATTTCCATAAATTACCATAAGTACTTGATTTTAATGACCGTGCAGTGTTCATATTTAGGATTGTAAATAAGCATTTCATGTAGTTGCACGATACAAAAAATCATAATGTTAATGTGCTCTAAAATAATAAATCTGATTTTTTTTTTTTTGAATTTATTTGAATTAGCATGACTTGAGTAATTTAAAAAGTTATTATTTTAACAGTAAAAAACTAAATTTATAAATTTATAAATTTATAACGTTATTTTAGGAATCATTGCGTCATGTCGAATTACATATTGTCATGCCTATTTAACTTTTTAGTCATATCAAACACCAAAGCTCATAATTTAAAAACTTCACGTTAAATAATAATAATATATTGATTCGATGATTTGAAACCGATAAATCGAATTTGTTATACAAAATGGAAATTAATTAACGTATACTAGTATTGTAATCTTGTTATTTTCGTACAGACAATATTTTTATGAACAGTCGAGAATATTATACTAGGGAAATGACTCTCGGGCGAGGCAACGACCGAAATCAACAAACGGAGAATCCGTAAATGTACAAATAGTGGGATTGTTTTGCACGAAGCTTATTGTTTGCACGCAAAACCTGAGGTGAACTACACATCTCTGAAGATTACACGAATCGCAGAAGAAACACTTTGATAACATGTGCAATTATGCAAAATCCGAGACACGAATCTTAATTAACACAAACATGTAATGCTAGTAAAAATCATCTGAAAACACAAATATTAATTGTAATATCAAAGTGTATTTATGTGGGTTTCGATATATTCTAACATAAATAACAACATTAGATCGTATGCTGTGAGTATTTATTGTTGTCGAGGAAAATATCCTGGTTAATAACCAATATAGTATAATCAACTATAAAATTTCAAATAGTGTTTTTATAATATTATTAATAAATTGTTAATAATATTGAACATCTACTTTGTGTGTGATTAGAGTTATCAACTACCTAGTCATATTCGTCAGAACTCGAGTGTTTTGCAATCTCGGAAGAATACAACGTTGCGATCAAACATTTATTTCCGCTTTCCGGACTGGGTGTCTGAACGGATATATAATACAATTAAGGTAAATCATATTATGCCATTAGTGCAGAGCTATTAACCCGTTGAAATGCACGACAAATAATTTGACTTTGTGAAATCACATTAATGTTCTTCAGAAGGTTAGGTACATGCTGGATTTTTATTTTTCTATAACTAAATTAACCACCACCCTAAATTTTGTGTACCATGTCGACCATATTATTTAGGTACTTGCAATAATCATTAATTAATTTATAAAATGTGCAACACATACATTTTCATATAATATTATTATAACTGCATATTCAATTTATTTTTTCTATTTTTGTAACACTAAAGAAACAAATAACATTTAGGTAACATAATACTATAATATTTCAGTACCTATGTCAAAAAATTCAAATTGATTATATTTTCTTAGCTTCCAATGCTCACCAGTTCTGGACGTTTGGTGTCTGACACAAGAAATACTATATTGTAAATTTGTAATGCTAAATTAAAGTAACCAAAAGTATATTGTTCTACAATTTACCATCGGGAACAATTATTGATTTCATATATATATTAAATCAACTGGTCCGTTATTTGTTATACGAAAAACAGCTGTTTTTTTGTGTTTAACCATGCCATTACTGCCATATTTTTAACTATTTTAGTAGTTTATATAATATGTAATTTTATTTCATAATAATTTTCTATCTTATTGTTCATTGACCTACTATAAAGTATTAACTATTAAATATAAGTTCAAACTCGAGATTGAATAAACGTTCAAATATCAAGCATAAAACTTCCAAAATGTATGAGCGAGTAGCACACCGATTCACTTCACAAATTACCTACATGTTTAATTTTTTTTTAAATAATTTAATAAAAACTTAGCGATATTTAAAGCTTACTTTATCAGAACGTAGATTATATTGTATTAAACCGTTACCAAATATTCAACCAATATTCAACTAAAGGCTTAAACTTGAGATATAAAAATATAGGTACAATTTTGAATTAAAATATTTATATATATTTTTTATTGATCCCGAATTAAAATCCGACTTCGGACTTCGGTGACTGGGACATTGTCACTTCATATTATAATATGGGTAGGTATAATATGTATTTAGAGAATGGAAATATTTATCTATATTGTTTAAATAATACTTTGTTAAATATTATAATAAAAAGATAGAGGTAAAGGTAAATGGATATGCAGGTTTTGTAAATATTTTAGATTCTGAGTGAAACGATGAATGTCTTGATTTTACAATGATGTGTGTTTTTTTTTTATTTTTGTGTCTGTGTACACGATTAGTAGTCGAAATAATGCTTCGATTTTCAACTTCAGCAACTTGTTCGATGGGAAAGTGAATCTAGTGGGTACTTTTGGGAGGTCAAAATT
>WHPZ01580681.1:0-10989 GCA_016617965.1 Macrosiphum rosae
TTATTATCACCAAAATGTATATCATATTATTATTGATACTACGATCGTCGATCACTCGCCGAATTATTTGATATTTCTCGAGGCCCCGAATTCAACACTACTTACCATGACAAATGCTACCTACTACGTCTACCCATTCTATTCGTTAATCGTTATTCGAATTTCGAGTTAAATACTTTAAATAATAAATAGACTATCGAAGGTCGAGTAAAAATACGACGACCAAAGAAGTGAGTATCTCGTGAGTTGGCAAAAGAACGATGAACAATTTTCATTATTTTTTTTAGCAATACCATAGCTAGCGGAAAGTAAAAACTGATTTTGTGTTTTTCATTTTTCATTCGACACCGATCCATCATGAACAAATGCGGAATACATTCTATAGTGCATGTCACTGCACCGACAATTGAATTAGCAAAAAGTTTGGCTCGGTGAGTTGAGTAATAACAATTGACAATCGTTTAACTAAGGTCTCTTAAGAGTAACTTTACTATTATACTGTGTAGTGACATAAATCTGAATAAGTAGGTATATAAATCATTTACCAAAAATATTTTTGATTACATTTTAATAATCAAATTCATATACTTAACTATTTATTTTTTATTTTCAAAATAGGTATGCTAGTTTAGTTTAATAGTCCATTTTTTAGTCAAGCTCATCAGTGAACTATTTTAAACATTTAAAATGTTATTATTTTAATATAAATCCAACAGCATAAAAGTGTCTTAATTTTAAAATTATTCTTCATTAACTAACCTCATATAGGTACTTTTACAACTATTTATTTTACTTCAATATCAAACTATTATATTATATATGAGTATGGTACCTATGTACATATATGTAAAAGTATAGTAAATTATGTGTTTAAGAAGATATCAGCCTATTATTTGTTTTCTTCCTCTTTGTAATGCATAACATGGATAATTTTCATTAAGTGTAACTAACCTCTTTTAGTTAGTTTTAGTATTAGCTTGATTCACATGGGTGTGTATCATACACAACGTACATGTGCGTTTTTAGTTTACATTGATTAAATTTATACTCGCCATTCTGGAGAGGGAAACGGGCAATAGTGGCAAGAACTAATCAACCCACGCTTATGGTACTTAGCGTATAATATGTGCTCGTGTGAAATGAGCCTTAGAGTGAATTGGCGTATCATAAAATTGAAAGTTAAGAACGTGGTTTTTTTTTTACGATATTGTGGTTCTATGGAGTCAAGAGTATGTAAAATGTTACAATTTAAAAATACTCTTATATTGCACTAAAATTTAAATAATTTAAGCACACATTTAATGTTCTAACTTTAAGTTTTACATTAGGTCATTAGAGTGACTAATACTACAGCTTTTTTTTCCTTTATTATTATATACACAATCTGTACGTCAAGGGAATAATAAGAGTATTAGCTGAGATAAATAAATACATGAAAAGGCTTGATAAAAGCAGCCACCCACTGATGACACTTAAAAATTGAAGTTAAACATTAATTTATATATATGAATTTCTTTATTTATATTATAATATTAAGGTAGCATATCTCTACACCAGTTGCGTTTTAAACGCCTTGGAGGATTACCCGGAATAACAATTGCTGAAAGAACTTTAATTAAAGGATTGGGATGAGTTGCAAGCCGATTATGGAATTTTTTGTAATACGTGACTGCTTCTTCTTTTACAGTTTTCATTTTCAAGTCTGTGTGAAGGGTATGATTAGAAATATAAGAGGAGAAGTTCGTTAATTTTCTTAATGTAATATTTTGAAAAGCCTGCATACGATTTGTATTTGATTTTCTTGCATTTTCCCAAAGTTGGAGACCATAGGTCCAAATGGGTTTGATGAGAGATTTATACATTAGTAGTTTTATATTAAGGTTGGTGTGTTTGTTATTGACTAGTAAAGATTTAAGCATACAAAGTCGTAGATTTAGAATACTAAAGCTAATAACACAAGGTTGGTTCGGCTGAACGCAGAATTTCTATTTTTTGCGTGGGTCAGAAAAAGAAAACAAAGAGTGAGCTGACATTCTCTTAATATTATAATGTAAACTTTGTGTTATTAAATAATATCACCTAACAGTGAAATAATCAGATTATGAGTATTTAAATTTGAAGAAGAAACAGTAGAAGATTAATTTAAATGGTTAAAACTAGAGATTTATATATTTATTTGATTAGTGAATACTAAATATATTACATTTTCACAGTATAAATAGGATTTATAAAAATATTAAAATAACATAACCATGTCATTATCATTTTAATAAAATAAAAAAAATTTCGTTTATCATTTAACACTCATCATGTATGGTTTCCAGTCAATAAAAAACAACATTTTAAAAAATATATATATTTTTTTAAAGATTTTTTATCATCAATTTTTTTTTTTGAGTTCTTACTTATTTCGATGCATGAAAATTGAATTTAGGACAAGTAGCTTATAAGTCATTAGTATTTAAAGTTTTGATGAGAGGAGTGGTTACCCTGCAAAATGTTTGTCCACTACTCTGCTTGTCTAAACTTTAAATACTTATAACTAAAGACCAGATTTATATGTATTTAAAGTTTTAAAATATATCAATAAATAAAATTAATTTTGATAAACAGATATATATATATATATATATATTATTATATTTTCTGTGACTTATAAAATTGTTATAATAAACCAGGATTATCAATAAATTACTTATTGTTAAATGTAAGAGGCTAATTTATATAAATTTATATTACAGTGGCCTTATAACGAAGGATCTTGCAGCTTGTGTAAACTTGATTCCGAATGTTACATCTATTTATAAATGGAAGAGTGAAGTAATCGAAGACTCTGAAATACTGATGGTAAGAGACATTATATAATATATAAATAATTTTTAGTATTTAAATTATCAAATAATATAACTAACATTCTAGAATTATATGTTTATATTTTACTAATAATAACTGGTTATAAATCTTTACTGGTGTCTTAAAGATTCTAATATGCCTTACACATATTTTCTGTGTCAAATCTATTGTAATTTTATCCATCTGTATTTTGTATGAAAATATATTTAATTGTATTTAATTTGAATGAATTATTGTATATTTGTTAAAAATTTACATTTCTGTACATCTATATATCATAAAGTAACTAAAATTTGACAACAGTCTCAATCTTCATTAATACATTAATTAACTTTTTTTATTTATTATTATTTACTAGTTGGTAATTACAACTTATTATTAATTTTTGTACCAATTCAATTATTAATTATATTTTATTTTATGTATAGATTATTAAAACACGAACTTCAAGAATAGGAGATTTGACTACTTATGTAGAGTAAGTATTATGTTATCTAAGTAGCCAACAAAATTAATTTTGACTCTATATCCTTGAACTACAACACGGGTCGCAAAAGCAATTGATTAATATAATAAATTGAAATTATAAATATGTCAGTATGATATAGATTGTATATTTATAATAAAAATTTAAAATAAGATAAAATAATTGGTATATGTAAAATAATACATTTTTCAGAATATTTATGAAAACTGCATAATATAAATTTTTTTAATGGACTTGAGCCACCAACTATGGCCATTAGCTATTGTATTGATTACTATTGGTACAGTTAGTAAGGTTGGAACGATTGGTACAGTTGAAACTGTTGGTTAGCAACATGTGTATGTGTAGCAAGGTTTTTGCCACTACAAACCCATGTGGCCGCCCATAAGGGAACTAGTGGCAACTGCCGGTACTTACTCTCAATAATGTTGCATGACCGATTGCAGCCACTGCGCCATGCCAAGCCATCATAATATTAATGTTTTAGGAAATAACTAGGGCAGAGGACTTGTAACTTTAAATATGCAAGCACTTATGCACACAAAACCTCATAATATGCAATTAAAATATGCACATTTTTTTAGCCTTTTTATTTAAATAATAAATACATAATACATTAACATTATTATTTATTTAAATTAATACTAATTAATAAATTTTACTTCACTGACTGAGACTAAATACTAAAATATTGATAAATGTTTTATAAATAAAACCTAATCGAATAAAAGCCCGCATGGTGTACACACGTATATGTGGTGGTGATGTCGTAGGTATAGTGTACGTTAAAATCGTTATCGCTTCTAAGAAAAATGTGTGCCCGAGCACAGTCAAAAACCATATTAAACGACAACAATTAAAAATAAATAAATCTTTATCCAAACATTTTGACTGTATTGTTTGAAATAAAAATGTCACTGTGGAAAAAATCGATTCAAGTAAAATATGTCTCAACAAATATAATATAGCGTATAAAAGTGTAAAATATGCCCTACAAACCAAAAAAACGTAAAATATGCATTTATATGCACAATAAAATTTCAAAACTAGCTTTGTGGAAGCATGAAACGTATATATTATAATTATATTATTGACTATATTTATGTTTATACAAGATCTAAATATGGTTTTCTGATATTTACAACAATATTAAAAATAATCTATGATTAAGTTTTTTTTTTATTTGAAATAAAAAGAGTTAAAAATTTACCCATTATAGTCTAATTATAATTTACTAGAAAATTTATCGCTGATGTGTACTTCATGAAAATAATAAATTTTAATAAATTTAATTGGTTATAAGTAGAACATATTTTATATAGTTTATACAATTAATAACAAATAATTCTATGTTCCACTACTGAGAACATAGAATGAGTACTGAGAAAAATATTTTGTTAATTATTTAAATAACATATGGATAAATAACCTATCACGTAATTACAATTATTGGTCTATATCAGCGATTCCCAACATTTTTGGCTTGTGGTGCCCTTTTTGAACTAAGGTTTTGTAAGGGTGCCCTTCCCAATTCATAGCATGATTAAACATAAGAAATAAATAAAAATCTAAAAAAACTGAAATGTGCAATATGAATAGATGTATTTAATTAAAGTTATATATTATAATTTATACATGTTTATTTACATAATCCAATTTAATTGTTTCCATCACCGCTACGTCAAGTTAATTAATTTATTTTTGAACTGTATAAAATTCTACGGAAGCATGGCGCTTCTGTAAAGAAACCAGAGCACCGCTGCGTGCAATTTGGGAACCGCTGGTCTATACTATCATTATATTTTTTTCTTTTAACAACTAAAAAATTATGGTTATAACAAGTTTATATTTTATATAATTCATGTTACTAACAGTGTTCATCTGTTGTAATGGGTGTAGGGTGTATTATTATTATTATTATTATTAAAAAAGTTAAATTTTTATTGATTCATGTTCAAAAACTAATAATGGCGTATTGTTTAGGTCTCAACACCCATATGATGTCTGCGAAGTAATTTCTACTAAAGTTAGTATTCTATATAGTTTAGTGGTAATTAATGTTTTTAAATTATATGAATATGAATACAATTCTTTTAACTCTTTGTTATTTGCTTTCATTTATATGAGAAGCAGTATAAAATAATATGTCTTATTAAAAGTTTCTAGTAAAGGGTTAAATATTTTTTTTTCTTTTACAGATAGAAAATGGTAACAATTCTTACATGAAATATATATCAGAATGTGTACCAGAAGCTTCTGAAAATTAGTTATTAAGATAAACAAGACTGATTTATCTCAAACCAAAAATTAAAACAATAAATTATGTCTGAACTGTATTATTTGATAAGATTATTAATAATTTTACTTAAAATTATTGTGTAAATGTTGAACTTAGCTACAACTATATTAATATTGTATTAAAATTAAACACGATTAATTTTCATCTTTGTATTTTTCAAAACACTTCTATAACTGCATTTATGTTAATAAATTCTTGTATATAAATACATAAAAATAGGTATAACATTTTTCGATACACTTATAAATGTAATATTATACTTATGGAATTGTGGTGCATTTATGTTTTATTATACAAGATATTTTTTAATAGCCATGTTTTTTATAAATTAATAAATCTTATAAATTTCTAGTAACTAATATGTTTCACATATGAATACATAAATGAAAATAATATTTGTTACTTTTAGTAACTTAATTAATAATTTGTGCTTCTGCACTATGATTCTCCATTTTAAAATTATATAAAATTATTAGTTTTATCATACAATATACGCTTAAGGACGTTGCACCCGCATGTGTTGTCTCCGTCTTACGACATAACAAATTTACGTTTGATAGTTTCCAATATGTTTCTGTCAGTTATGATATTAGAGTGAATTGACTTAATATCAAAACTAATGAACAAACTAACACACTATTGAAACTGGCGAACGAAAATGTTCTATGTCGTCCGTATGTAAGACGGAGACAACACATGCGAGTACAACGTCCTCTTAAGCGTATATTGTATAGCGTATAGGCAATTTTCTGTTTGCAGGTCGTATAAATGTGTGTCTAATAACTAATAAGTGATCATTAGTGTGACTGTGTATAAAAGACGATAGACCCATTAGACTAACTTATTAATCAACTAATTTAATAGGTCTATGCCAGTGGCGGTCAAATGATTTTTCCATTGGTGGGGGGTCGGGGGGGATATTACTGATTTTTAAAATGCATTATTTTATTATTAAAAATATAATTTATGGTTATGTCTAATATAAATTTATAAAATTATCGTAAATACAAACTTTATTTATAACTTAGGTATACAGACTTTATAAATAAATTATAGTATTAACAATATTTTTATTATATTAGTAAATCTATTTTTTTTTTTTTTTTTGGTAATTCATCTAGTAGGTACTTCGTTGGATGTTATATTTATAACCACACGATAAACAGCCATGGTAAAAATATTACCGCTAAGTCCACGACTTGATTTTCTGTAACAACATTAGTGATCTAAGGTCTTACTTATTTTTCATCCGCCGAGCGTTTAGAAGTAGAGCAACTTGCATTAAAATAGCTAGTGATTTTCCTTTTATTAGACATAGTAATTGTGAAAATGTAAAATAATCAATATTACAAAAGACACCTACCGTATAATAGTCTACACGGACACATAGTAGAAAACATGAGTACGAAAGAGTAAAGACGAATCATGGTGATAACTAAATATTATGAGTATGACAAATAATAAGCGATCAATGTTTCAAGTTTCGACCAACTAATGACCTGGGGCAGGAGCTACGTAATATTGTAAAATATACCTACCGATCGCACTATCACACTATGGGCCAATGTTCTGGGAAAGTGTAGAGCTGGTTATTGTCATTGAGAATTCTCGATCATCGAGTGGGATAATAAATTCCCATATTATATTTTGTGTAAATAACCTAGTTCCTAGATATGAGTCTAGATAATAATATAGACAATATAGTCATGTCATATAAACACGTATAAACATATTCTGACATTCTGTCAAAATTTACAATAGTTGATAATTTGTTTTTAGAAAAAAAATTGAACAAAATTTAATGCATTATAGAATATACTTAATTATAAATTGTTATAAATATTTAAAAAAAATTCATGGGGGGATCTATCCCCCCCTGTTTCAATTTAATGCATTTTACAATATACATAGTTATAAATTATAGATTGAAAAAAAATTTGACACTAAATGGCACTAATGTATAATTATTAATTATTGAACCTTCTACACCGGTGTGTGATATGTATTATAAATAACCATATCATAAATTTAACAATGTGGGTAACTTTTGATGAGTACATGACGTATAGTTTTTAATTTCATCACTTAAATATTACCTACTAGCAATTACAAATAAATAGGTATCATAATTTTTTTTTACCTATTTTATATTTTTATGTTGTTATAACTTGTATTTATTTAACTATTTTTCAATATTGTATTACCAACTGGTAATTTAATATTTTAAAATATTAATTAAAATACTATTTGTACTTAATTACTAATTCGTAAATATATATAAACACATTTTGGTTAATGTATTAAAATAGGTATGTATTGGAGATACTTTATATTTTCAAAATTATTTTTAACAAGTAGGTAGTTTTGCACTTTTAACTTTTACCCATCTCTACAGTGCAGTCGAACTTGGTTAACTCAAACTTAGCACAAAATCTGTCTACTTTTTTTTTTTTGGTCCTATAAGAATATCATATTAAACAATGTAAAAAAATCGAGTTCAACTCAAATTTCATGGGTAACTTGCACTTATATATTATTGAAATCTGTAGGAGTAAGAATTAAGATAATATATTTATCTTTGGTACCTACCAAAAATATTATAAAGTTATGTTATTGTTACTGTATAGTGGTTTATCTAATTATCTGTAACTGGTTTATCGATCGCTAATAAAAAATATCAGATACTTTTTTTAGTATAGGCACCTATCTAATAATATTATCAAAATTTTTATGTTAAATATTTAAATATGGTAGTTAACATAAAAAATTTAAGTATGAGTAGCCATCAAATATGTATTATTGTACTTTATAATTATATAATATAATATTAATATTAATATTATACTATTATAGTAACATACTAACATGTATAAATAAAAAGAAATTATTTAAAAATAATATCGGAATAAAATACATTTTACTATTTTAGATAGACGAATAGACCTATGTGACTATGTATAACCATAGAACAATACTACAACAATAACTTTTGTTTTGAATAAAACCTTCTAATTTTATAATTGACATGTATATGTCTTATGGCTGGGGGGTCATTCTGTTAATTTGTCCGACACCGAGAATGTTACCATGACGTCATTGGTGCGATTATTATTATTATTTTTTTTTTTATCGACACATCGAGAAGCTTGAAACTCGTGAATACGTTTCATATTTCAGTACACCGTCCTTTATTATCCATCACTAAAAGTAGTGTAAATGACGATTCTGTAGTTTAAATTAAAAATGTAAATAAAAATTTAGAAAAATGTATACTCAATAAATAATTTATTGCTGTCTTTGAAAAATAAATAAATAATTCCTGTCTTTGAAACTTGTTTATTTTTTACACGTGTTAAAAAAGTTACCTACAGTTTAATCCTCGTCTCATCATAATATCTAATACCAAATTGACATCGACATTCTAATGTCAACTATATTCAGTAGAAACAAGACATATACATGTACCGATGTATCTGTATGTAGTGTAGATTTTTTGTTATCATTCATCATTGGTCTTCGAAAAATCGAAATTTTTCACTAGTCCCTTCAATTTCTTGTATTCACTCTTCATGTGAAACCAACATATTAAATTTGACTGAAAAATAAAATATTATATATAAAGGCAGACAATAATAATAATAATATATTAACATTATTTTTTATTATCATTGGTAACCAACGGTGGAACAAGTGTGCGTTGGGAGTTGTGAGTGCTGGACGCTGGGTGACCAGCAACCATCCACCAATCAGGCGGACCGTCGACCGACGACGGTAGTGTAAATTGTTGGTGTTCCGTGAGCGACGCCGAGCCGCCGGCAGTGGCGTCATACCTAGTACAATTGCCCCCCCCCCAATGCTCTTTACCACGTTCGCGGTGTTTTGTTTTGTTATGACCCCGCCGCCGCCACCGACGTTATCAGCGTTGTACCTCTCAAACGGTTTTCGATGTTTTTTTCCGCTGATAATCTTCGCCGACCGCAGTGACATTTTGCAAACGCTACGCGCTGCATATCGCGGCTCTCCGAAGTGTCGTAGCCTTTAGGCGACCGTGCTGGTGTCGCAGTCGCATTTGTCGCAATCGGTTCGCCGTCTGCGCGATCCGAGGCCACAATACGACCTGTGTCGCAGTTGTCTGCGGTTTTCGCGCGAACGTCCGTCTGGAGAGGATCACACCGGCCGGCGAAAACCTTATGCCGTTGTTAATACGTCCGGTTTGTCGCTCAGCAGAGATATCATAGGTAACGCACAGTCGATTATTCAAGTTAAATGTTTTACTTATTATTTGTTTCACGGAGTACAACGTACCGGTAATGTGATGTACACACGACTTGTCTCGCACTAAATACCTATCGTAACTGCTTGCCGTCAGGGTTTCGATTGTTGTTATACCGAGTTTTCATACCGCCATGGTTAGGCTGGGGGACCTTTAAGTTTAAGGGGGTGGGGTGAAGGCCTGATATTTTTTTTGGCAAAGGTATGAATCACCATCACACAGTTAAGCATATCACTATTAATGTATTTGAATTACACATTAATATAAAAAACACGATGAGACCAATATTTTAACGTTAACAAATTTTTTTAGTAAGTATTCTATTGTATTATGTAAAATATAGATAGGTTAATAGGTAAATAATACTACATATTAACATTTTGTCTTACCTAAATCGTATCAATGATATTCAGTATTAAAAATATGATATGTGCTTCTTTATTATGGTTTTAATCATAACTTATGAATTTACATATTTATAACTTACATATTTTATCAACAAATGGCTGTACAATGACTACTCTCGAGTGACTAGGTAACAGATAATACATACCTAGTAAATAGATGTTTGTATTACACAGTAGCGTACGCAGGGGTAGGGTTCTAGGGTTCTGACCCCCCCTGAAATTTTTTTTTCTATAAAAAAATCTTATTTACAACCATTTTGATACACACATATTGCAATTGTTGGTCATTTTTAATAGATATAAAATAAATTGTTGAACATAACAAAGACGTCGATAATCTTAGTTTCTGTTTTTTTTTCGGCTGATTTAGAACATTATTAATAAATGTCTGCCATAATCGATGGCATACCATCGTCCATCAATTATTACTACGTTTATTACGGCCGGAGGAGCTCTATAGATGAGCAGGTTAAATACACTATAAATGTAGACTAAATCTGAGACTCATTGTAATTTGTTATGTAAAAACCCTAACCGAACTAAAATCCTGCGTACGCTAATGGTATTACATTTAGGTATAATTTATTGTTTCAAAATAGGTATTTATATACCAAAACACTAACTACATTTTCTTTGTGTTAATTTATCTATATTAAATTTAAAAGTTATT
>WHPZ01580683.1:0-13718 GCA_016617965.1 Macrosiphum rosae
CTAGATTCACTTTCCTATCAGAAAAGCTACTGATGAAGAAAATCCAAGCACTTTTACTGTCCTAAAACGTGATGACAGACACAAAAATAAAAAAATATAAAAAAAACACACATCATTGTAAAACCAATACATTCATCGCTCCGCTCAGAATCTAAAATATCCAGACTGACAAACCGTCTCCGCTCAGAATCGTTTTTCTTATACAATGATATTATTTCGTTGAATTTAAGTTTAATACAATCCATTATACAATGACTCACTTGTAACCTACTGTACAGGGCGAGTACGGCAGAGCGACATCCACTTACCCGCTTATTATAAATATTTTTTCGATGAGTGTACAAATTTAACTTAAAAAACATTTTTTAAAAGATTCAAAATCCATATTGATAAATTGTCGCTTTGTGTCGTTCGGTCTTTTTAAATATTAATATTCCTTTTATATCGAAAGTCGTTTCAATCACAATGTTTAAAATTCAAAGTAATATTATACTATAGAAAAAGTAAGTAAGTACCTCATGTTGACATTTAAAAAAAAATCCTGACGTTTGCATTTGAATCTTAATTTTTATTTATTTCATTTTTTATACAGTTTTTCGGTTTGCGAGCATCAAAGAAAATGTTCGTTATTAGAATAATATTAATTCATATTATTAGGTAGGTATATTATTTTTGGTTCTATTAATTGTATATTACGATTAATATTATTATCTTGATTTCATTTTATTAGAATTAAAATTAATGATTTTAAGAGTTTTATTATTATCGATTTCAATATATAGTACCTTATCTTTTAGCAAATTGGATCAAGATGGTACTTTAAAGAGGTCATTTTTTCGATTTTATCAAAAGTTATTTAATTCCACGGTAAACACCGAAAAATTACGAAAAACCACTCAAAATTGGATTTTAATTTCTAAAGCTTTGTTTATTACCATAGAAACGAATAAAAAATAATAATATTATAATATTAATTCAACTTACATGATATAATAAATAATAACAATATAAAATATCTAGACTGACAAACCGTCTCCGCTCAGAATCGTTTTTCTTATATAATGATAATATTATATCATTAAATTCAAGTTTAATACAATCCTTTATACATTGACCCAATTGTAACCTACTGTACAGCAGAGCGACATCCACTTAACCACTTTTTTATTTTGGTTTTTTTACTTTATAAGAATTTGAAATTAGTCAAATTGAATATAATTTAAATAAAGATTTAATTTTTTTTACAGATAATAATTGAGTTAATACTGAATATTTTTTTAAGTCCTTCTTCAACTTTATAGTTGTCAGCCTTCAAAACCACACTGCAAAACATATTCCATGCCATCTTTCCCTATATGCATCACTTATATTCGCCAATCTTAGTTTGGTTTTACCCACTTTACATTTTTTGTAATCGGGTCTTTCCAGTTTCCACCTTAACTTTGGACGTGTCATCTTCTGAAATAGGTACCTCATTGTAAGTCATTTGGAAGGACGGCCCAAGAGGATGAAGTACGTACTTGTAACTCCATGATAAACCCCAAAAAAATGTATGTCTCATCATACCAATTTGTATAAGATAAGATTATTCTTTCTACCATTTATGGCAAGACCAAAAGTGCCAACTTTATATTACATAGTACTATAATGGGTTTGATATACAGTTATTCTGTCTCCACATTATTTTTGACCCTCAACAAAACTTTTTAATAAAGTTTTAATTATATTAGGTAGGTATTTGTTTTATTATTTTAAATAATACATTTAATTACTTACTTAATTATTAAATTTAAATAGCTTAGAAATCACATAATATTAAGTATGTATTACCAGGAAATATTATATATTTTTTTTTAATTTTTTTGATATTTTTTAATATAAAGGTATTACTCTAAATTTATAATTTTCATTATTTTTGCAAAATTTTAAATTTTTAGAGGTGCTGACGAGATCCACAATTGTGACAGTTTTTTTTAATACCAATAAGACACTTGAGAATATCAAAGTCGGTCGTGCAAATTCGTATTATTCAAGGGATAATTAATTGACACACAAAAGAGTGCACAAATTTGCACAAATGTATAAATAAAGCGTTATTGTTGTAAGGGGTTTGAATGGGCCTGTTCAAGAATCATAATAAGAAGCAGAGGTAATATTCGAAGAGGGTTGGTATAAAAGGATTCGGAGAATAGAAAATAAAAATGAATGTATGGGATGTATGGCCTTCGATGCATGGGATACGGATGACACACAGATGCCCGTTTTCCCCCTCACGTTGATGTTTCGAATCAATAAAGCAGCAACTCCCTCCCCCACCACAAGTCACATACACATAGGGTCCCACCTACTGGGTAGCTTATTGATTTTTTCCTCTTCCATTTCCTAGCTTCCAACACTTTAATTCTGCGCGATGTCGAACACAGTTGTTTCTTTAATATTAGGTATATATTAATACAATAAATATAATTATTACAATATATTATATACATCATTATTACAATTTTTACTTTCAAAGCGAGTATAGTATAGCTTGTATAGTTATATAATCTTCGAAGAACTGACGCATGCACAATAATGCTGAAAATTGGCAACACTGTTCATCCAACGAATACAATAAAAACAAGCCTGTTCAATCGAGTCATCAGCTATCGTTCGACATCCCGATTGTTATTATTATTTGAGTGCTTGTGATAACTATTCGTATAATACGCCACCATTCTAAATTTCTAACATCCTAATTATAAAGTGTAAATTTGTATTTTTCATTAATAGAATAGTTGTCTATTTTCTTTCTTAAACAGTAAAATATCAGAAACATGAATATGAATATGTTGTATGGTGGTGACGAAATTGGTGCGATCGTGTTCGACTTGGGATCGCAATCAATGCGCATCGGTGCCGCCCAAGACGATGCTCCAAAATGGGAAATACCGTCTATGGTTGGAGTATTGAACGACGGCACACCAGATACGAGTGTGTTGGAGCCAGGTGCCAAATCCGGCAACCGGATCAATGGAAACATGAAATATTTCACTGATGTTACGTCATTGCGTGTCCCTCGTAAAGGTAGATAATAATATATATAGGTACTTTAAATATTTACGTTATATACGAAATAAGCATAGCCGAAATTCCACCCTAGAAGTTCGTTGCTCCCTGGTAGACTTTTTAATTTTAAATAACTTAAATATAATATTATTATGTATTTAATGAAATATTATAACGTGTAAATAGATGTTCCATTTCCGAATATATCAGAGATTTACAATATTGTAGTAAGCAAGTTACTACGTAACATTTGATGTTTCAGCAGGTGGCATACTTAACATGATATACTGTACATAAGTAAAGGGCAGATGTATTAAACAAAAACTAATTAACCTTCCTGGTTGAAATAATACCACAATAGGCCCGTGCGGGTTTTGCAGTCATGTGGAATAAGCGGGTGTGATATATGCGATAGCTTTATATAAAAAAGGAAATTTAATATAAAAYAAACATTATGATTATTTTATATTAAATTGACAATTCACAAATTAGCATACAATATATGTTATTACTGCGGGAAATAGATTAGCAAATTTCGTAAATGCGTAGTTAGGTCCATGGTCACATAGACCACATCCGTTAGAACAAAGATACCGTATCACTAGGCAAGGGGAGCGGGGACCGAACTATAAGAGGGACCCCGAAACGGCCTGTATTCAGACGTGTACACTCAATACTACTGCAAGCACCTTCACGCAGCTCCGTATAAACGATTGTCATTTGGACTCAGCACCGACGTGATTATTGAACTCAAATAAACACAGCATAATTCTACAATTGTGTTAAGTTTATTCCACCATATACCTCGTCATCATAGAAATAGTCTAGCTACCTGCAAACTGTTAATATACTAGTGGTCATTGGAGCTACAAGAGTACTACTCCACCCACCAGTATACTACAATATTACCGGGTGAACCCTCTAAAAAAATTTGGTCTAGCTATCGGTTTAATCTTTTAGGTACCTACTAACCTACTGTATTAGTATGGTAGAACTTAAGGAGTAGAATTTCTTTCTGTGAACGCTTCTTTTAGGCATAGTGGCATTAAATAATAGTAATAATTTATTATTCAATAATAAAATTGTGAGTTAGTCCTGAACTTTATCTTTGAATTTTAAAATTAAATTATTTGTTGACTATTTAAAAATAGTTAAATAATTGAACGTTAAGACACTATTGATGTACTTACTAATGACTACAATTATTAATTATGTTTAGTTCCGGAAAACGTAAAGGAGGGAATTTCCCGTAGTTCCAGTCCCTGTGAATGTATTCACATGAGGAATGCATATAATATAAAACTATTTTTGGTTGGGAAGATTATGAAAGATTATTGAAAAAAAAAACTGATGTTAAATTTTCAAATTTACGTAATTATAGTAAATTTCGGGGGGGGAGGGGTCAGCAAATAAAAAGTACAGCCTTAGGTAATTAGTTGTTGTACTATACTTGTACTAAATTGTATGGTTGATATAACTAAATTATTTTAACATTGAATATAGTTGCTGTACCTATTTAATATTTGTACATCGACCGTTTTATATGGTAAAATTTGAAATACTATTTTATATGTTAGTTAAGATTACTATACAATCAGTTGGTGCAACTAAACTTTTTAACTAACCAATTTTAGTACTCTCAAATAAACACATTGTTTGCCACAACTAAATAAATTGTTATGCTAATTGAAAATTATTCAATTATTTACTATAACTAAATTAAATTTCATAATTTTATTTCTAGACAAAGAAGTGATAAACTGTATGAAAGACGGCATGATCGATGATTGGGATCTATTCGAAAAGATTGTTGATTACTCTTACTCAAAATGCTTACACACAGAGTCACAGTATCATCCAGTATTATTTAGTGAATCTCCATTAAATACTAAATCTATAAGAGAGAAACTGGTGGAATTAATGTTTGAAAAGTATCATGTGCCGGCTGTATATCTATGTAGAAATGCTGCATTAGCTGCATTTTCTTGTGGTCGTCCTACTAGTATTGTCGTTGATAGTGGTGCAATACATACGTCTGCCATTCCCGTGCACGACGGTTATGTAATACATTCGGCCGTTGTCAAATGTCCTTTGGGTGGAAATTTCATCAGCACGCAATGCAAAGAGTTTCTGGCTGTAAGTTAAATACAATTGTTAAAGCAATCCATTTGATTTTTCTATTTTGTCTTTGATAGGAAAATAATATCGAAGTGACACCACATTACATGGTAGCACAAAAAACACCGGTAAAAGATAAAGAAAAACCAATATGGACAAAGAAAAGGACACTACCAGAAGTGACGAACTCTTGGTATAATTATATGTGTCAATCAGTTATTCAAGATTTTCAGCAAACTGTGTTGCAAGTATCTGAAACTCCATATGATGAGAAAATTGTATCAACTCTACCAACTTCTCATTATGAGTTTCCTAATGGATACAATCAAGTAATAATAACATTGAGCTTATAGTAAAGTAGTAAAATTCAATAATAACTAATATTACAAATATTATCGTGTTTATCTTATACAAATTTGGTTTATTAACTAAGAGCGTCGCCTTAGTGGGATTTTTTAACGAAATCCGTATTTGTAATATATAATATATACCTAACCTCGAAATCACGCAAGAAGTAACAACCAACAATGACGGTACTGACACGAAATCAATAAATAAATAACTTTGAATTAGAATTTTGAATTTTATTTTTTCTCAGTTTTTCATTAAGATTGCCTATACTATACCCCTTCAAATATGGATGTATAGTGTTCACTTCACTAGGACTGTTTTTTTTTTGCTAAAAATACATAATAATCTTCATTCCAACGTACTGTTCTATCTAATTATTTGATATGAATCTTGAAAACATATTTATTTTAAATTCTTCGTCTTGTATTCTGTAGATCTCACTAACAACTTTTAATAAATTTAGTATTAGAGAATATTTTATAAAATGTGAACATACATAAATATTCAAAAGTAAACTACGTTTCTTCAAAAAAATAAATGAAAACATTTCTTTATAAGATCTAAAGTAGGTAAACATAATATTAAGACTTTAGAATTCGTTTATAATATGAAAACTGCATGATAGGATTGATCGTTATGGAATAAAAATTGATTAAATTAACCAATACTCTATCTTAATATAGGTAACAAATTATATTATACCAGCTAAATAAATTATTTATTTATATATTCAATTATACTAGGTTTGTAGGCAAGTTCCTTAAAAAAAAAAGAATTCGTTCCTTTATCGTTCCTTTGGAAAATGAACGAGTTCCTTTATTAGTTCCAAATAAAATAAAAGTTCTTATTTAATCATTTATGTTTTTTTTTTCATATTATGCATACTTCTTTAATTTTTAATTTTAATATATAACTACAAGTAAGTACATATTTTATATGTTTATGTAATATATTATTATATATTTTGAGATTTTCTTCAAAATTCAACTTTTGGCTAACGTATGTCGATTGTCTTAACGTGGATATTTAATAACGTTTCTTAGTGATCGAAACTACATTAACTACATTACCTTTACATCGAAACTACTGACCAAATGTCATACTCATAGCTTAATCGGTTCCAGCTAAGCTATGATGAATCAAGACAAGTTCTTTATTTATATATATTATATATCAAAGGTGGGTAAGTTAAAGAAAATAATTAATTCAAGTTAAGTTAAGTTAAGAGGACACAAGATCGATAAGTTAAAAGTTAACAGTTAACAAATTATAAATTTAACTCGATAGGTTAAATGTTAATACAGAAAAAAAATATTAACTTAACTCAGTTTAAAAAAAAGTTAATCTATTTTTTTTTTAATTACCTAGTATGTTAATCACATAATAAGTGAATGTGTCTTTCTAGTTTCTAATTTATAAAATATAAAAAACAATTTTGTATTGAACTTTTATCATAATGTACACTGTATACCATTTTACTTTTACTTTACTATTATTTACTAATTTATAGTATAGGTACTCATCTCAAATTAATAATTTAACAAATATATTTTTTATATTGTATAGCAATTGAATGTCATAATACGTGAAGATGAGTACATGACCTTCATATAAATTATAAGTTATATAACATTAAAACATAAAAATTGTCAATTTATAATTTAAAATTATTAATTTTATTAAAAACATTTATAATTCCAACTCGCATAATATATAATTTACAACTTAATAAAATATATTAATATACATACAATTATGTTATCAAGAAAAAGAACAGAAATGTTTATGTTTTTGTATTGGATTATTTCTATTTTATACTGATATAGTAATATTTACGTATAAACAAAATATTTAAAAATGTTTTTAACTTGATGGATTTTTTTAAAATTAACTGAGAAAAGCCAAGTTATTTCAACTGTAAATTAAATAGTTAATTTCATAAGTGGATTAGAAAATAAACTAGCTAGTTAAGTTAAAAAGTTAAAAAAAAATTAACTTTTTAACTAGTAATTACAACCTTTGTTGTATATAGTTTAATTTATATGTAAATAGTCGCAAATAAATACTAGGTAATTCTACTCATATTACTATTATAATCTGTACGATGCGATGTGATGTAACTAATGACAACAATTTATGAACAAAATAAATAAATAAATAAATAAATAAATAAATGTTTAAATCCTTGTGTGAGCATGGTTATTATTATTACCCTCATCAGTGAAATTTTTCCAAGTTTTCGTTCCGTAAAAACTTAATTTAGACAATTACAAATTAAAAACAAAAAATTTCCAAATCCAGCAGTTCTCAAGTTTTTCTTTAACCAACCGACAGCATTTCTTTTTTACTATATTTACTGTATAATATAATTCAAATACTAGTAATTAATATTATTTTAGACCCATTAAAAAAAAAAATATATAAAGTAATCGATAATTATTAGGCACTAGTTAGTAAAATAAAATAAAAATACATACATATATATAGTTATCAAAAATGATCAGTGATCACTGTGTAGTTAAAATGTAATAAAAATTAAATTAATAAAAATATATATTTACCATCGGTGGAGCTTAAGTGATTTGCATATTTAAAATTCGAAATGGTAGAATTTATATTATGTTACAAATCCAACCCTAAAAGGTTAAAATCGACTACCTATAAATCAGTGAAAATTACAATTACCCATATCATTCCTAGTGTACTACAAAATCTATTATCGAATTGTTGTATAAATTAATGTTTTTTTTATATAAAACTGTTTGTTGAAATTAATATACATAGTAATTGATCATATAACTTATTTTACAAGTAATTACTTTAGAAACGACATTGGTTAATTTTTAATGGAAGTTAATGAAATATACATTATGAATGACATTTCCAAAATATAAGTGGAAATGTACTTAATACGTAACTAAGATTAAACATAAAAAATTTTTTATATAATATATAAATTTTTAAGGATTTTGGCAATGAAAGATTCAAAATACCAGAATTGTTATTTGATCCTAGCCCTAATATGGGTGGCTCTATGTTAAGCATGAGCCATATTGTTGCCACTAGCGTAGGGATGTGCGATGTGGACATAAGACCTACCTTATATAATAACATTGTTGTCACTGGCGGAAATTCATTGATACAAGTAAATATTAATGCATAATATTATTTAAACCATGTTTTTAAATACAATCGTTTATTAATATAAAAAAATTAAAATTTATGTGCCAAAAGGGTTTCCCAGAAAGATTAAATCGGGATCTCACATCTCGTGTACCAGCTAGCATGCGATTGAAAATGATTTCACCTAATGGGTCTGTTGAGAGGCGATTTGGTGCCTGGATTGGTGGTTCAATAATAGCATCGACTGGAACATTTCAACAAATGTGGTTTAGCTGTCAAGAATATAATGATGGAGGCAAAGGTCAAATTCATAACAAGTGCTATTAATAATGTCAATTGGTCAGCCCTAATTTGAGCACATTTACTAAAATTACAACTTATTTGCTCTTATTTTATAAAACTCGTTTTTGCACAGATTATACGCGTACATTTTCATTGAATAAAAATATTAAAGGGGGACTGGACTTTAGACCACGGGTGGCTCCTCTCTTTGGCAAGAAACTGTCCTGGGACCAGGCATGACATAAACCTACGGGTGCTCAATTTGAAATTCTGCCAAAACCAAACACACATGTTTACCAAAAACCTACAGTACCCTCCCCCACAGTTAAAAAAAACACCCAATGTCCTAAGTGTACCGTTTCAACCGTTACCCCACAATAGCTAATGGCCATAGTTGCCGGGCTCTAGACCAATAAAAAAATAAAAAATAAAAATAATAATATCTTAAGAAGACCTTACACCGACATTTGTTGTCTCCGTCTTACAAGTGCGTAACATAGCAAATTGTAAGCTCAACAGAACAAGTTTAGCTCCGTTAGTTTAAAAAGTAGAGTTAATTGACCTCTAATACAATTTAAAGGTAAGATTATTATTTAGGCAACCTCACGAGGTTTTTATTATATTTTAATTTTAGAGCAAGTTAAGTGTAATTTAAAACTGTAAATAGTTTGTAAATCTTAAAATTATCATAACTAGCTTTCAAATTAAAATATTATAAGAAGCCGATAAGAATGCCTAGATAATAATATTATCATTACATTTTATAAAAAAGTTAATTCAATCTAACATTAAGCTAATGGAGCGATAAGTGTTCATCTGAACGTACAATTTGCTATGTTACGGAGACACCAAATGTCGGTGTAACGTCCTCTTAAAACAAAATAAGTATTTCATAAAATAAAAAACAAAAATGTAGGCACGTAAATATAATTTGTATATAAATTCACCTATGTGATACGTATATGAATAATATAAGAATAATTAATCATTTTGAACAATATGACATAATACCTAATATATTAATATATATTTAATTGATCTTCGGCGACGGGGGCCATTAGCTTTATACAATACTTACAAGCACATCGAGAAAAAATTATTAATTCTGTAATAAGAAGTTACTTAGTGCGCGATTGAGTGGTTAAATATATACAATTCTGTGCGCTAACGAGTTCAGAGTTTAAGTGAGCATTTTAAAATGTGTGTAAATTATTTGAAGCCAGTATAATATAATAACTTGAATATTTCTTAACCACATTTGTACTTAAAATATAACCTTTGTGTTTGTACTTAAACTATTTAAAATAATCTAATATTTATTTCCAAAAATAACTTATAGTTAAATTCATATTATGTTTAAATAAACTTAAGTAGGTCGGTATACCATTTTGCAGTGTGATTCAATAAAATTTAACACTACGTAAAACGAAACATTAATTATACATTCATATCAATTTATTGAAGTTTATTTTGATATTATTTATTTATTTATATACATCAAATTAATTTTAAAACCCTTTAGCAAAATACAAAATAATATGTGTACATTTTCTGCTAAACTTAATAATAAGATATTTATTGAATGTATTTCGTACTCAACATTTGTTTGTTTGGTTGGTTTTTATATTTATGATGTAATGTACAATTTATTTTATAATTTTAGATTCTAAGTGTAGCTATAAATGTATTGATTTTACAATGATGTATGTGTGTTTTTTTGTGTGTTTTTTGTGTGTTTTTTGTGTGTTTTTTGTATACACGACAAGTGTACCTAACTATATTTTTTTCGATAAATGTCAATAAAAATGTTTAATGGATCAAAAATTGAAAATTCAATACAAATTTAGTTATAAGGTATTAAATCAGTTCAAAAAATTGTATGATACACAAGTACGTTTTTTAATAAGCATTAAAAGTTATAATTTTTACAAAATTCATACTCAACAATTACCAAATTATTTTGCAGTCAAAAACATAAAATTATTTATTCAATTTTTATGATGAAAGATTTAAAATTTAAAACAAGGTGTCTCATCACTCATAAGTAGTTCATACTGTAACCAACAAATCTAAAAACTATAAAAACAGTATTATTAATATTTATCATTTAAGTTCAAATATGGGAGAAATTAGATAACTATAGAAAAATTGCTATTTTAGTTATTTTTTTGTAATTAAAAAATAATATAATTCTACACTCTGATAATGATAATTTAATTTAGAATCGTTTTTGGTATACAATGATTTAATATTATTGAATTCAAATTTGACAATTCTATGTGGTCTCAAACTCAAATTACCGATGGGCGATGGCCCATAAATGTATAGGTACGTCAAAGGTTCGCAAGCAATACACCCTTTTTTATTTTTTTTATATCTTAATATATAATAATTGTATTTAATACTAGGTATTACAAATATGTAGATATATATTGATTTAAAATTTTTTTTTTTCATTAAAGTGGGTATATCTACAAAATACAAATTAATAATGATGATGCTATACTCCAACAACCCAACACAATTAGAGCAAACACTATATCTACATAATATAATATTTTATTAGTATATACAATATTATAATATAAATATTTATACCTATATAGATTTCACTTTTTTGGAGACCTTCACCTTCTACGGAGTCCTCGTACCTATATATACACGATAGGCATTTCGTCCTTCTATACACTCTTTTTTTTTTTTTACCAGAACTAAAACGTTGCAAAACGTTCAATCTACCATTAAATAGCTAGACGTCGTGCGCATTAACATAGGTTCGCCGTACATTGATAACTGATTTAAATATTGCAATATCTAACCTGCTGCCTATAGCTGGCAGCTGGAAAAGCGTATGTTATGATTTTATTTTTAAAAAATATTATCAGCAATAATTTTATACATAGGTATCTGGTATTTACAATATTTGATATATTGTATAAATATCCATATTTTCCCTGATATTCTTGAATATAATAATAAGTATTATGAAATTAAAGTTAATGTAAAAACTAAAAATGTAAGTTCGGAATATGGGAAATTTCAAATTTGCCTCTCAAAATTTGCTTAGTATTGACCAATACGGCAATATTTATTTAAAACACATTTATGGAAACGGGAGAATAGTGATTACTCTTTTCACAGTTTTTTTTTACTGAAAAATACATGTTACACAATAATTATTATAACGTTTTCTTAAACACTATTTCAGATGTAGGTAACTAATTTACTTTTTGTATAGGAGTGATCCTATCAGAAAAGTTACATATTTTTTAAAAAATAGTTCAGAAATATACTAATTGTAGGTAGGTATGTAATTTCATAAAAAATATTGTATAATTCGACGGTGTTTTGATAAAAGGGGTAACCAACATATTAATCTCTAGGTTTTATTATTTTAATAAGTACAGTCGATTGGTATACAAATATAAGTAATAGCAAGTCTGCGTAAATTGTTCTTAATAATTCCTGAATTAAAAAATAATAATATCAAGCAATAGTACCTACCCTATTAAAGGTACCTATACAAAGACAATCGAATGAAACCTGTACATTGTAATATATTCATGGAAATCGTGGAATCATGGAGAAATCATGGAGATAATTAACATTTAAATGTAACGTCATAATATTATGATACTTTCGTTGAAAAGTGACAGTGAATATAATATACAAACGAGTACAATGATGTAACCCATTTACGTAATTATTTGACACACGTGTAACTAATTACTGGTCGTCATCCTAGGTTATCTAAATACGTTTAGACCTAGGTAGTGGTTAGATTTTTTTCGGGATAGTAGGTAGATACAACTACACGTTTTGACTAAAAATGCACGAGGTTTTGCCGCCAATCTGTCTGTCCTCGACGGCGGCGGCGGCACTCGTTCGAGCGATTTTTTCATCGATTTTTTTTTTTTTTTTTTTGATTGCTGCTGCCCAAGACAATGTGCGCGTGTGTGCGAGCTCGATTTCACGCCATGAGCGACAACGATTTGTGATATGCCGAATTATAAATGGTCGGGTGGTTTCTCGGTGGCGGTACAGGCATAACCTACAGCAGAGTGCTAGGTAGTGGTGCATATTATAATGTATACCGTGGTGTATTGGCACAGTGGCAGTGGTAGATAATATTATTATTACTTTTATCGTCATACGCGCGTTAATTAGTATGGGTATTCGGCCAAATAACGACATTTTATATCCTGACAGCTCTAAACTATATTATACCGTCGTGGAGTGTATATCGCGCCCGGCCCGATAAGTCTGTAGCACACGTCTTTAGCACGCGACACGTCAATACGACAAGACGTGCCGGATACATTTTCCTATTAACATACACAAACAAGTGCGCAATATTTCGAGCGAATAGGTACTCGCGAGAGCCATACTATGTGTGTGCGATGATCGGGACCCGATCAATAATTATGCTATTATAATATTTAAATATTATAATCAATATTTAATAACAAAAATATCGAGTCTTTATTCGTCGCTGTCGTCGTGATTGTCTTTGGACCTTTACCTTTTTTCTTTTCGTACATCGTAATATTATTATACTGCGTCTTTCACGTCCACTTCCGGTTCGTTTTCCTATTGTCGTCGTTACGTTTTTGCCGGGCCTCGAGATGCGTACGTTCGGCGCCTATGTCGTGTCATTGTTCCACGTGTTCACAGTCACCAACACCGGCTCTTTTCTCAACCTGCAGGGCATAAATGGTCTGTATTATCATTATTTTTTACTCATTTAGCGAAACTTTACTATTTATATACCATAATGTGGTGACTTTGAATGTCAT
>WHPZ01580683.1:13768-38212 GCA_016617965.1 Macrosiphum rosae
GTCATATAAATGATGATTTAACCGTGCATAGATATTGTTACAGCTGAAGTTAATTCTAAATATTAAAGAAAATTATTTATTCTATCAATCAAAACTAATCGATACATAAAAGTTCTAACACAATAAACCTATAAAAGGTATTACCTATTCAGAACACTTTTAGCTCACTAATTTGTAATCACCGTTTTTGATTACCTGGTTATTATATTTCATAAGAAGAATTTTTTTTTTATTAACCGTACGGAATAAAACTATTTTTGACAGTAAATAATTATTCTGAACTTTTTATGGTATGCAGTTAGCGATATAATATACAGGACATAGCTACTACATGTTTTAACTTATAATAACTATTTTATTATTTTATAAATTATACACGTTACCGGCAAAATTAATTATCTAGAAATGTTGATTTATATATTTCGTATATAAACCAGTAGATACTAAATAATATAACCATTGTTATAATACAATATAATAACGAAGTTAGTTAAAATACAACGAATTAAAACTTATTTAAGAACTTTATGTGATGTTTAGTGAGTACTTAATAGTACCTAACTTAATTCGTAATTAATTGGAGCATCTCGAAAGCAATAAGTAACTAAACTTGTATCTAGTTAATTACGTAATTGAGATCAATATTTTGTGAGTCCAAAATTAAGAAATATAAAAATAAAAATAAAAAATAAAATAAAAAAATCTATAATGTGAAAATCAGAAGTACCTACTTATAACTTTTAATTCTTACTATATGTAAAATATTTTATATGGAACAATCTAAATTAATAAATTACCAATGCATGTACCTCAGTTATTATTTGTTTGTAATTTCCTATATATTATACAAATGTGATCTAACTAGTTTTTTACTGTAAGTTGTTAAGAAAATCAAAAAAAAATCAAAATAATTTCAAGCTTCGGCTGTAGATTTTATCAATTTTTTTTTCTCTAGAAGTATAGAATATTCACAATGTCACAAAGATTATATAATGACGATATGACACTGATATAATGCTGAATGGATGTTCACTAATAATCACATTCTGAAATGATATAAAATATATTCAACTATATGTATAGTACTTTAATAATAATATGATATACGTACCTATGTCAACATTAACCAAAATATTGTTGTGTATGTCAACATTGTCCGAAATCCTAACGTAAATGTCAACATCCACTAGTAAATGTCTGTATTATTTTAGTTTTTCAACATTCACCAATTCATTAGGTGTATGTTGACATTCACCAGGTGACTGTCAGCATTCACCAATTGCGGACATTCACAGTAACATATATACTGCAATGATAATATACCTACCTACTAAGACTTAAATGTATAAAAGATTATTGAGGAAACAAAATTTGATTTTTATGAGTTAATATTTATTTATGAATTATACCTACCAATATAAAATTGAAATTGAAAACTACTTTTACATAGATATTATAATGAATGTACTTAAATTCACGGACATGCACTAATTTTCAACCTTTTTACATATTTAGCTTTTTTTTATTTATTAAATCCATTTTTTTCTCAAACAACGTATAATTGCATATATTAAAGTACGTTTGTTGGATAACATAAATGTACACAATAAAAAAATATAAAATTTGAGTAGTATAAACTACCAATTTTATGTTTGAAATCGGTAATATTATAATATTGAAAATACTGTTTTTGAGGGGCTCAGCGGACCTTACTTAAAATACTTTTATACTTAAGCTAGATATATTTTCTTAATCTACATCTGCAGTGTGTACCTACAGTCAATGTGAAACTTGAGGTCGTATATACTTATACCTACATCACATCATATTGGTTAATAATTATTTCAAAAATTAAAATTAATTTTATTGCGATATCATATTTATTTTTTTTGTATCCAACTCCCAAAATATATGTACATTTGAATTTAGAAAAAAAAAATGGAATTGATTGAGCCATAACATAATGTTTTGATAAAATGTGTTGATAATCGTTGCGTGCCATTGGATGTGATAGGTACGTACCTAATTTAGTTTTACAGCCTGAAGGTCGAATTTTGGCAATCGATTTAATCGCGTCGTTTACGTGCTATGAGAAACTCCAAAACCCATACCTCCGAAACACAGACTGTGTGCCTATATCGGTACGACATTATTTCCATGAATAATTGTAAAAAAATAATTTCCCAACGTGCATGTGTAGGTATACCAATAATAAAATAAAATAATTGTCTACTAACAATATTAATTATTATACACCTTCAATATAAACGTACGCGGGTGAGTTGGCTGTCCAAATATAGGAATTTAGATTATTTAAAAGCATATATAATTCTGGAGTAGGTATATTTGTTCCTTAATTATAAATATTATATCCCTACAAATCAGTAAAAATGCGTAAGTAACAGGTATAACCGTGAAAATTTGTTTTGGTTTTCAAAATTATTTAATCGCATAAAAATTTTGAAAACCAAAACTGTTAATAAGCTCTTTAACTCATTATATTATAATATGAACACTCGATTATATATAATTAGATAGGTGCTTATCAACTTTATTAACTTTATTTTATTTTAATAATATTCCAAAAATGAAACTCTATGCGTCGTAATCGAATAACTGATTGTACAACTGACTGTGTATATTATACTTATGCTATAACATTATTTATTTTATAATGATTATTATTCAAAAATATCTTAAATAAATTATCAGGATGATACTATAGTACCTACCTACCCGTCACCAGTAATTAGTGTTAATTTGAAACTTTCACAATCAATTAGTTATACTTATAGACAAGCCTTCTTATTTGTAGTTTGTATAGTAAGTACGACAAAATTACCTTCCTCGATTATTGGTTAAATTATTATTTCTAGATTCGATGGTACAACGATTTTGAGGATCGATCTACATGACCGGTGCCCGTGAGACAAACAAATATTGTTACCCTTTTCCAAAGCGACGACCTCCATTTATTCCACCGGAAATATGGATTAAAAATTCTGAGAGTCTTGTGGGAAATTTTTTTAGTCCCTATTTTTTGCTATAGTACACACTACATAGAAAACTAAAACAATATTGAATAAGTAAAATATTTTGTGCAAATAATGATACTTCAGTACCTTTATAGACGCATATAGTACCTAATCAGTAATAGTAAAAATAAAGTAGGTATATGTATATAAAGTATATTAGGGTTAATTGTGTTAAGAGGACGCTATAAAAGAATACTAAAAAATAATGCATTTTCAAACTAGAATAGTCTTTCTTTTTAGTTCTGATATCGAAAAAATAAAAACGAAGTTGCACAGTAAATGTTCTCCTCTTTATAATATGTGAACATTTGGTTCCTTAACTTGGGCTACAACTTTAGTGGTTCTTACCCGCGCAACACAGTTTTTGCAATGTTTTACATTTGTAAGAGGGAGACTACACATGCAGATGTAGCGCCCTCTTAAAGACTATAATTTATTTCCTTATGGATTTTATTTATTTACTATAGGTATTAGGTATATACCTACTACCTATATTCAAAAAGTTAGAAGTAAAAATATGAGCTTAAGTTGTAGGTATTTATTTATTTAAACGTCCATACGGGCTCAAGTACAGCAGTAGGTATTGTTAATAAATAAATAAGTATAGCTAATTAATATAACAAAACGTGAATTTTATAATATAAAGGTATAATATTATATTATACACTGAGTGTGTCTCATAATGCTTGTCATCGTTTAATGTTTATACCTATCGGTAAACTACTTAAGACTTTTGCATATATGTACTTTGAAACTTACTTAAAATCTTTTTTTAATATAACTGATGAAAACATAACTTAAATAATTAAATAAATTGTTTAATGGCCATCTATAGTGTATAATCACAAAACCATAGAATTATTTATTTTTTTAAAGTTTGAAATAAACCAAAGTATAGGTACATATTTAATGTAAATATAATAATAATATTTATAAAAAAAAATCTAGATCGTGATAGAAAGAATGAGAAAAATCTGGATTACAATTAATAATGGTAGCTATTATGCTGCAGTATATACGATTTCACGGTTTAATACCAATTCATTGTTGTTGATCATATTGGGTATTCTTTTCACAAAACGTGTTTTTATTAAAATGCTAAATTTTATTTGAATTCATTATTACAATATTTATTATATAATTTGTATAATAATATAATATAGTGATGTATATACTATATTCCAGGTTTTTATACACGCTAGCGAAGCATGCATTTATGCGGATTACATTCTATGCACAAAAGTATAATATATAACATCGCTATAATATTATAGGTACTCACTTGTTCAGCTATGTACTTATGACATTAAAGGAATATAATATGGATATATATACAATATTTAGATATAGAATGAGAAAAAACAGTGACTACCGCTTACCGCGTTTTCCCGTTTTCCCGTTTTCTCGGATTTATAACTATGCAAGGAAATCATGTGTCACCGGATTAGGTATATATACGGACTGTCTTTACAAACAACTTTATAACCTTTTAAATATTATGATATTGGAAAATTAGAAGTTATATTATGCGTTAACATAATATCAGAGAGCCACGATTTTTATAATAATTTCATTATTTACCTACATCTCGCACTCAACATATTATTATTAATAAAATTACATTTCTTTGAATCGCATCCTAAAAAAACCGTGCTGTACATAATCCTCGTTTGTCATCAAAAATCTTGATCTTATAAAGAGAAATCTATTCAAAACGCTATTAGTACCTATCTATTCCTTATAATATTTTATTATTACCTATACGATATGTGGTGACAAAAACGCCGGCCGTTTCGGAAACATTTCCTCGTACACGCGGAAGTCCTATACCTCTAGGTACCTACCTATATAATACGTATAACATGTGTACGCAACCATATCACGGCCGAAAAACTTCAAGAAAAAAAAAAATAGGCACAGCAGCCTTGTAGGTATGACAAATTAAATCGTTTAATTGTGAGTGAAAAGCGCCATCGTTCCCGGATACATTCCATCGGATGGAGTTAGGTATTGACACGCTGATATAATACCTTCATAGTTATTCATGAACCTCGTGTGATGTGTGGAGACTTTAACGTGCCGCGTAATCCGAGCGCTCACCATTGCGCAATGAGGTCATATATTTTAATGATAATATAGCTATACCCATGCGGCCATGCGCATCCTATGCTCATATTATTTTGTTTGTTATCAGCCTAGGTAGGTATAATATTATATTGTATTAAGCATATGTCGTTGAAAGCCCGAGTCGCGGCTACCAACTATATGGCTGCGTTTCCCAATTATAATGACGTTAAATTATACTTACGTTTTGATGTTTAGCTGTTATGCATCATCGACATCTTAATAAAATGTCGAGTTATCAATATTAATAAATCATAATATAGAAAATAAGAATGAACGGTTACGAACAAAATAACAGCCACGATGTTGTTCATGTATGGAAATAGCATATTTTTTAGTCTATACAGGTGATGACATATTATGAAGTATGTAATGTAATAATAATTACATTTAATATTAGTTTAAATGTACGATAGTTTTAAGAAAATATATATGTATTTTAATTTCCATTTTTATAGTATATATAATATAATATATAGTATATACTATACTATACTACTCATATATTATATCCTTATAATAAATCATTGTTACACATTATAATATTTTTTCCGAAATAATGATAATAATGTAAATGTATTAGGTGCACTCAGATATTAAAGATATAAATATTAGTTATTATATTGTAAATTTGTTTCTCCAAGAACTGAATAGTATAAATGTGTAATACAAAATATTCTGATCTGATGGTATAAACTAATAACATTAAACATGCAGTAAAGCAATGTAGAATAGGTGGTTAAATTACAAAACTATAAAGCACCAACCCTGCAACAAGTATTATAATTTATAATATTTATATAATTATTAAACTTGTAGCAGATAAAACACTAACTAGTTATACACCTATGGAGACACTATTGCAATACGGTGTACGATAATATTTCATTTTATATTAAAAATAATATCATAATAATTAAATTGGTTTTATTTGCAAACAGATTGTTTTGAAAGAGTGGCCATTGGAAAACGTTTGAATAGTTCAGATGTAACAAAAACAATATATACCACAAATATGAAACAATGCAGTAACGAATGCGAACGAATATTGTGCAACACATACAGTTATGGGTGAGTTTAAGTGGTCAGTTTAAAATAATATCGTATAATTTTTTTTTTACCCGAAGAATTGGTGACATCCCTAGTGCGTCCGCAGTTTTATTAACAAATTAACCTGCTTAGTCCTAGTGCGTCTTCAGTCCACAGCTATACCTACAGTTTAGACAAACTAATCGGATTATTAGTCCGACGATCGACTATGATTTATAAAATTTAAATAATTATTATAAAAATTAATACACTCACCCAATCTTTAAAAAATGGATGTAATCTAAAATAATAAAATAAATAATAGTAGGTAACCAAAGTTCTAAGGTATAAGCTGGTTCACCTCCTCGTGGTGTACCCTGGTTAACTCTAAATGAACTGGGATATACTCGGGCTACGTCAAAAATATGACTTTTTTTCTCGGGACGTAATCAGAACATTAAATAAGGATCAATTCGGGACGTACTTGGAATGTTAGGAAACTCCCGAAAAGTTATATTAAGTTATATAAAACTTATATGAAATAAATTTGAGAACAATAAACGTTACCTAGTATGTACCTAATGTGTTGGTTTTTTATCTTTCAGATTAAACGGAAATGGAAATGGTACTTGTCTACTTGGTTTAGATCTGCCAAAATCGGGACCGTACGATGATCCGGAGTACGATCTTTTCATGAAAATATTGCAATGTAGAGATAGAACAAGTGAGTAACATAATAGTATGTATCAATCTACATAAATCGACTTTAAAAAAAAAAAAAAATATATTATACTACTCAATTACCTAAGTGTTGACAGTTTACAATGACGTGGTCTTTAAATAATATTATAATAATATACATTATTGTGTGTACACACAAATACACAATTCAAAATCGAGTGAGTGACCCTAAAATAATAATATTAAATACTTATAAAAGTTATTTTGTTGACATTTTAAAGTTTAAATAACGTAATTGTATTGTGAATTGTGACGATATTATACCTGAATATCAATAGTACCGGTGTCAATGTGCTATTCTAATTGAATCGCTTTACAAATCTATAATACATCACTAGGTGGACAAGTTGTACGAATACAAATCATAGATATTGTGACTTAAGATTTAAAAATATAAAATAAAACTCAAGTATATTTTTATAGTATATACTAAATCCTGTGGAAATTAGTCTGTAGTTTATTTGGTTTCCACTAATTTAAAAAAAATATTTACACAACAAACTCATACTTAAATTAAGTTTGTTATAACTTATTAAGCAAATTTCTGATTCTAAAGAATTTTCATAGGCAAGTGCCCTTAACTAATAGGTATAAGTATCTAAAACTAGATGTGTGAAATATAGTCATTACTTACTCATTTTAAATAAATTAAAAAATAATTTTTGATAAGTAAGTATGATAAATTATCTGTATATTATCTAGATAACAATCCATCGCTACTCAGAATAAGTGAACAGTTATATGTAACTATAACCTAATCTCTGCTTGGAACTTCTGCAATGGTCATCGTTTAAATTAAACAAACATTATGAGCGATAATTATTCGATTCCTCGATTTCAGCTCAACACTTAGAGTTGGGTGGGTCTAGTATCAAGTATTAAAAACTATTTATTTTTTATTTCGATTTTTATTTTTTTGAGTGCTTATAAGTGAATATTACTATATTATACTAATATTACTATGGTAATATGATCACGGTTTTAACATTTCTGACTATAAAACTTAGTATTTAGCTATACAATATTTATTTATTTATTTGATAAGTTATGGAGGTAGAGTTAAATTTCAATTATAAAAGAAGAAATATAGGACGTGACTAAGTTAAATATTAATGAGTGTATTATTAATAATTTATTAAATTTTTAAATCTTGAAATATATCGTGCATAATATGTTATAATGTATTTTACTATTTTCACATACCTTAATAGGCACTAAAACAAAAAAAAAACAATACGTATAGTATATATTACAATGGTCAATAATATAAAAATATTAACAAATCCAATTTTTTTTTAAATTATATTATTTATCGATTTACGAAATAGGTATCAACATCGAAATGTTTGGTATCCGTGTATCAATAGACATCTCAATTACCATCTCCATAATAACAATATAATATTCATGGCGATAACGGATCACGTTGTAGTATCTAAGTTGTCAAATACGATAGTAATATTTTGCTCACCATATGAAAATGCGAAAATAATAATAGGGGCTTACATAAAAACAAAAAGGTATTATTCATTTATTCGACATTTCACTAACATGCGTATTTACAATTCACTGGCTGTATATTGCAAATCATATTATTGTATGCATATTTTTCGACACTAGAACAATAATATGGTTCTGCTGATTACTGGCTGCTGTAATGTGTGTTATATATACTGTATCTCGTGCGAAATAACGAATTTAACGTTTTACGTAAGCGACAAGCGTGGACGTGTTATCACCCTCAGACTGCTGTCATGTGTGGGAAAAGTGAACACAGCGTCATTAGGCTAGATACAGTAGGCAGTGTTATAGCCTACGATATAATAATATAAAATTAATGTTTGTTAGAAATATCAATACTCGTTTGAACTTATTTTGCGATAAACTTTTTATTATATTTTTACTTTATATTGTTATTACTTGTTAGTTATTATGTTTAATTTTAATGTTGAAATAATATTATGTATTGACACTTAATAACTGTGTATATAATGTTTTAAACAGCGTAACCTTTTAGGTCACTAATAAACTTCATTAGAAATTCGATAAAACTATCTAGTCTTGATTACATCAGAAAATCATCTCTATTAATCTCGTAGTATTGATGTTATTTGAGAACAATAATATTATAATTTTTCTATATTTTATAGAAATATTTAAAGTTCATCAATAATACGTAATTAGATAATGATCGTTCTTGGAGAATTCGATAAAAAGGTCAGTGAATTTTAGATTTTCAGTCAACTAGTTTCCAGTGTTACAAAAATCACAGATAGATTGAATTTGAAAAAAAAAGTTTAATTAGAGGCTTAGAGCTGTAATAAATAAAGATACAATGCCAGAGGTACTAAACACAATATTGTTATGTTAGAAGTTTTAAGCTAAGTTTGTATTTCATTAGCATAAAATAACTGTTGATCATAATATATTTCTAATGATAAAATAATAAAATCTAAAAATCTATGAAAAAAAATTAAAAATAAAAAGTTTTTGGTAACTTGTTGATTTGTTGACGTACTTTTAAAAATATTGTTCTTCCGGCTGAATCTTCACTACATCGACAACATAGTATATTATATTATTTTTGAATAGCGTGTTTCATTAAACTCGTGGGAGGCCGCCGTCTTACCGATAAACACATTCAAAGAACTCTACCAGCTGATTCAAAGGGAGATTGTGAAATATATTGCGAATACGAGAAAGAATTTCGTTGCGAAGGATTTAACTTCAGGTTTGTATTATTATTATTTTTATTATTTTATTTTAAGAATAACTATTTTAATCATTGATAAAATTATTATTTTAAATTGTATTAGTTATTTTTGAATATGTACTAAGATATTAAAATATAGATAAAATAAATCAATAATATAAACATGGATATAAGATTTTTATATAGTTTAATTCAGGCAATAAGTTATTTTCATTGAGATACCTCTTATTATTAATAATATTGAGAGTATTGATAACAACTAAATTGTTACACAGAAAAATAAACACATTTTTGTAGTTTTGAACAATATACGTACAGTAGTTAAAATATTACAGTTATACTTATATATTGTAATATAATAAGATGAAAGAACGCCATAGAAGCAAGTGGTTATTGAAAAATTAACAAATGGCTCAAAGTTAAGCTTTTACACTTGTTTAATATATTAATTATAATATTTAAAAAAAAAGTCATTCAACTTGAATACTTTCAAAAAATAAATGAATATTATTACATAATTAAGATCGTTATGACATCGTTAAAATAATTAAAAAATTATACTATATTATAATACAATTTAAAATGGACATGATTTATATAATTTTACCACGTGTTTTCTGTTTTTTTTTTTGCTATAGATACGACATGAAGTTGGACTCTTATAGCAGTTGCCAACTTTCGTCCGTGTCTTCTGACAAGCTAGACCTGTCCCTGGACTTCCAATCGGACGTGGAATACGATTATTTCGAGAAAAATGTGAATGCTTCACCTAGCTGTCGGTACACGGAGCTGGCCAATCCGTACGGCCAGAGGCGCAAGTGGGGTGGTTCCGGAAACGAACAGGACCTATGGCAAGACCTCAGTACCCAGTGGCAACAGGGCAACGAAGTGGCGTATGGTGGTGGTGACAGAGTTTTCTATGACCAGTTGAAACCAGGCGTGCAGGAACTTTTCAGTGGTGGTGGTGGTGGAGGCGGCGGTGGCGGCGGCGCGTCTCTGGTCAGACCGACCGACCAGTTTATCAACGACGTCCGGTTACTGTACAATAACATACAACCGACGTTGACGGCAACGACGGTGAACCGACTTCCGGCATCGATCAACGGTTAGTATGTCATCTAAAAAGGTAATAATTAACACACCCGCCCACTCCAAAAAATAAACTTATTTGCAACGCGGCGTTTTGGATAGGCAATTTGAGTTCAAGTCACTGATTTTGCAAGTTCGTCCTATATTTTACATGAGCACTAGCAGTTGTATTCAACCGATTGGAAACTCTGTAATTTAGGGTTTAGCCTATTTATTGTGCACGAGAAGTGCAATGTCTGTCGTACGTGGAGGGTGTCATTTATGCATTTCATTATTTAATTGGATCGTTGAAGTATCACACATTGAAATCTTTGTGTGCACTGTGCAATAATAAGAGTATTATAATATTATTATCAGTTGTGCGAGTTTTGGATAGATTTGACACATACTAAATCTAATTTGTGGTATAAGTAGGGCTTGCATTATAAAATTAATTTCGTTTTATGTTATTTTTTGTATGAAATAAATGTTTCTACAAAACCAATAGACCTTTTTAAATAAATAGATGTTCAGGTGTTCAGGTACAAGTTGTACCTGATCTGCCCGATTAACCAATAGCAACAATTTATAAACAAATATTTCCATCATAAATTTCAAAATCCCTGTTTGAGCACTTCTATTTCACTCACCATTGTCCATTTTACTTCCTTATGCTTAAAAAATGATTTTAATAACTATAAATATTTTTTAATAATAATATTTTAGATTACATTTTTGTGACCAAATGTATACGACCAATTGACTGTATAGCCATCGCTATACGTAAGGAAGACAATTAAAAATTATTGTAACAGTTATTTTGTTTTTAGTTTATGTTATTTTCACTTGTCAACAAAGTTATGTGTTATTTTGAATATTAATTTAAATAGTATAATAACGAATTGATGGTATGTAAATCGTTTTCGCAGAGTGTTTCATCAAAGCTAGAACGGGACACCATTTGCAGCAAGAAAACATTATAAAATCAACCAACGCTCCGTCTCTTTATGGCTGTGAGACCATGTGTGCTAATGAACAGGCATTCACTTGCAATATATTCAGTTACAGGTGAGGTATAAAACGAATCAACGGACATTTTAAACAATAAGGTTGATCGTTTTTTTCCCCAACAGATATAGTTTTACATCCTCTATGGACAATTGTCATTTGGGCGATAAAATGCTCAGACAATTGGACATTTTCCAAGATTTAGTCCCGGACAGGGATTGCGATGTATTTGCACGAAACGAACTCAGTCAGCCAGGATGTCAACCTGCGAAGAATTGGGACACCGGTGAGGATAAGTCATAGATTTTTGTTAATCTGCATGTATATATCGTAAAAACAACTTTTAATACAATATATTACACATATATAAAATTATATTATATTTATTACCCAATTAACATAAAAAAATTTAAAATCATAACTAAATTCTTTTTTTTTTAAACAGTCCTAACTTTGTAAAAATGAGGAAGAAAATATTTTTTTCAATGTTTGACGGTACTCAGTTAGTATTAAAATATGGACTCAATTAGCATTATATTTTAAATTGTAATGGCCTCAATTACTAATTAGTTAGTATCTTTAAAAGCCACTGAATTAATTCGCTCTAAAAGGTATTATTGGGACTCAGTTCATATACAACAATATAAAACTGAAAAACGGAACAGAATTTGCTTGTACCAGGCTGTATAAATCTAAAAGCAGCCCTGGATTTAATTATATCTACTGTTTGAATCAATATTTACAAATGTTATATTTATTTTTAAGCTATTTAAAATAATCATAGAAATAGATCATATAGTATGGCTAGTTTCTATTTTATAAAAACACTATGTTATCGTCGTGAGGCTTGCAATAGAGTAAAAATAGTGGTTTCTAATTTAATTCCAATTCAAAAGCACAAATTAAAAATATGTATACCAATTATAAATAAATTTTAAAATATGCTTTACTTTAACGCTGTAACTATAATAAAGCTGTTATGGTATTTTTTCGTGTATTTGGTTGATATTACTTTCACTGAGATAATTTCAGCATATGATTCTGGGTCTTGTGACATAGTCGTTTCAGATGTAGCGTACAAATAAATTAAACTATAGATATTTATATTAACATATGAATTTTAGATTGTTTTGAAAGAATCCGGAGTGGTTTGACGTTGGAATTGTCCATAGTGAAATTTTCGGTGCAGACGGAGAATTTGCACGAGTGTGAACTTATCTGTCTCCACGTAAAACACTTCACTTGTCGGGTATTCAGCTTCCGGTATGTATATGCTACGACGTGACAACACTTACCTATAATAACGTGCTCTGTTCATCAGATACATATTAATATATTGTAAATTGTAACCTTGTGACCAACTTATAAGGTATATTATGTAATCCATGTGTGTCTCACAGCCGTGGGCCGCCCGTCATCGGTAAATGGTCAGACAACTGTTACCTGACTGATTACCCGGTACTCGACATGGATCCGGTTAAACACTTCGTTGAAGATTCCGGTTGCGACGTTTACAATCGTGGTAGCTACGGTCGTGGGTGTGAACTGGATAAGGTTCTGCCGCAATCTGGGTGGCCATTGGTACCGGGACAGGACCTGACGCCTACTGTGCTCACCACGTACCGGCCTCAGTACGGTGTGCCTCCTCCACTGACGCCGTCGTTGTATGGACCAAAGTACGGTCCACCATCGTCGCCACCACTACAATTCTTCCCCATAGTACCGTCTGAGTCACCATCACCAACACCATCGCCACCACCACCACCACCACCACCACCATCACCACCACAATACTACCCCGTCGGTCCTCATTCATCACCATCACCACCACCACCACCACCACCACCGCAATACTACCCCGTCGGTCCTCACTCATCACCATCACCACCGCCGCAGTACTTCCCACCACCTCAGTACTTCCCACCACCGTCGACTCTATCACCACCATCCGGATATTACCCCGTCACGCCTACTGTCTTTAACACACCCACTAGACCTACGGGGTCTTACGTGCCATCCATGCCACCTACCACATTCTTCCAGATACCAGGAGAATACACTCCTGTGTCTGTCAGGCCAACGAACAGGTTACCTGGAGTTCCGGGAGGTGTGTACAATGATTTGTTCAATCCATATGGACAGAACCCCACCCTAGTACCGACAATCTACGGGACGGCAAAAAAGCGTAAGACAGACGTTTTGTTAAACTAATACATTTATTATATAAATAGGAAATAATAGTTGCAAAAAATAAGTGAAAAACGTGCTTTATAAATTCTGATTCTAATCCTCCGAATTCCCGGACATAATAATACAACCACTCACATTTTGTTTTTATTCTTTTTCAGTGTGTTACATAAATTTTGGAAATACTGCCAGACTATTGCCGTCAGCCATAAAAAAGTCTATGACCGTCGAATCGGAATACCAGTGCAAGATGGAGTGCAATAAGGCCAGGGAAAGCCAATACTTTCGGTGTTCTACACTCAGCTACTTGTAGGTACAGATTTTCTTAGTCTTAACACCAAATGGTGAATAGACTATATTGTTATAATATAATAATGGTGCATGTGCATTTATCACATAACATTTAGTGTTTCACGTTATTCCATTGTTGTATAGTGGAGGTTATTGCGAGTTGAGTGACATCGAGATGAGAGATTTGAAACCAAACCAACATTTCAGTCTAGACCAACAATTCTTATTGTACACATGGGATTTTAGCGAAGTTCATTGTTTCAGTTCACCCGTAGCCAAATATCCTCCGAACAATGGCTGTGAGAAACAAACATCCTTCCATATCTTTGAACTTTTAAATACAATTTATTTTTAATTCCATAAATAGTCTCGGGTGGATTGGAGTGGACATGGATGAGATTCACTGTCAACGGACAACCATGCAGACCTGGTTCGTACTGTACTGAAAACGTCAACATGGGCATATGGTCTTGTCCGGTAGATCAAGGCGATTGGGATTACTGTTGTCGGCCTGATCATAAATGCGGTTATTCCGAAGGGGTCAGTTATCCATGGTAAGTAAATAGACCCCAGATTGAAGAACATAATATTTAAGAAATATTATAAAAATAATCACACAAAGAGTAACATTTAGTTAAGTGGTGCGATGGATTTTAACATACTTTTCCTCTCATGCACATAGGTGTCACGTGGGAAAATCCACAGATCAGTGGCGACCGTGTAGCGATAAGTATTTCCCTTCAACGGATGGACCGCCACAAACTTGGCCGATGACGTACATCCATCACACGGGTCCACCGGTCACCCAGAACCCTTCCAGCCCTCTACCACCCCATGGTGACAACAGCAACAGCAATGACCACAACGGAAACAACAATACCACGCAGACTGAGGTAAAACACGAACAGTCGCTGGTCGATCAATTTCTGTCAATATTCACGTCCTCATCGACGGACGTCAGCAGCAGTGTGGTTTCGTCACCCGAACCTGTCGCCGAAGCCGCCACTGCCTCGTCAAAGACCGTCAAACCTGACCTCGACCTACTACCCGGTTTCCGGGTGGTAGACGTCACCGACAAGCCCCATTCGACTAGCAGACTGTACTCGTATCACGGGACCAACTACAACAGCAATCGTCTCCGGAACTATTTTGCAAGGAAAAGACCAGTAGTGTACACTTAACCCCCGCTTGGCGATGGTGTATGTATACTGTATACCACCTGCTGACATCGAGCCTTACAAAACGGCCATCAAGTCACATCGAATTGTTTATAATTTGTATCTAGTATTAACGCGTTAAATGTAATACTTTCTGAGAAACGGATTAGCCATATGAGTAGCGCCCATACACGCAACGGACCCGATTCACGATATTGGACGATACTAATTATCGATCCGTACTAATTAATTTTGTACACTACGACAATCCCTCGTTTTCATGAGCCCACCTTTATATAAGGTCCTTTTAGGCTTACAACTCTTAGGAGTAATACGTGAACGGGTGCTTAATGAATTCTAGAGCTTGGAACATGAATCCAAAAAGAACAATCATGACATACAATAATCTAATAGCTATTTTTTGAAAAACTAAATACCTACACTTTATTTTAATGTTTATATTGGAATTATTTTTTGAATTTTAATATGTATTTTAGTTTAATGTTAATCCATTTTGCAAATATTGATTTTTAAATCTCAATGTATGTTTTTATACCTCAACTGAAGCAAAATACTTTTTAAAAGAAATTTGATTTGTAAATAAGGTGTTGATTGTGATTTCTATACAGTTCTTAAAACTTCATGTATATGTTACTGTTAAAGTATGGAATCTGTTATTTTATAATTAAAAGTACTGCTTTAGTCAAAGTATTTACATTAAAATTAAACTAGTATTAAAAACGAGAGTAGTTAAAGAATATATAAATATATTTTATTATTTTTATATTAAAACATATTGATTGCATTCTGGAATAATAATATATTTTATACTTAAAATATTTTTTGCATACGTTTAGGACCAAAATGGATCTGGACAGAAAATTAAAAACTTAACGATTTCAGTAATTTCAGTATTTTATTAAATATATGAAAATATAAACACTAAACAAAATATGTATAATAATAAATTATTAACTATCCATCTACATTGAACATTGATGAATTGAATAGTCATACCTTTTATCAATGACGAAAACGACACAAACTAATTCACCACAGCTGGTTAAATTTAAATTAGTAATTACAGAATTTAAAACTTATAAATTTGATACTCAACACATTTTAGATTCTGAGTGGAACGTTGAATGTATTGATTTTACAATGATGTGTTGTTTTTTTTTTAATTTCTTATATTTTTTTTTTTATTTTTAAGTCTTTGTACGCGATAAGTAGTCGAAATAATGCTTTGATTTTCAACTTCAGTATCGTGTTTGATAGGAAAGTGAATACCACTGGTGCATTGAGGAGGTCAAAATTTAAAATTTACATGAATATAATTTACCTAACATAGTTATTAATTATATGGGTTAGGTGCCTGATAAATGATAAGTTACTAAAAACAGTGTAAATTGTATGTTCTATAAGAGTTTACAGTCTTTAATTTATCGTTAAAAACAGGCAGACACTTATAATTTTATTAGCGTTTATTCCAATGAATAATATTATACGTGTGGTAGAAATATTTAAATGTCTACACCATCAGCAGATACATTGAATCCTTCAAATGTTTTAGGTAAATGTAATTTGTTGAATGTCTGTTCTTAGCTTTTTATTGCATTGTCCAAGAACTGTTGCAATCTTTTTTAACTAAAACAATGTGATTTATGTTTGTACCTACATTATATTTTAGAATTTAATTTTAAGACAAGCATTTTTAGTTTTCAACAATTAAAACCAACCTGATGAGTGTACAAGCCGTGCGTTTAATAGTCGTATTTGGTCTAATTTCCCTGTTGATGACCACATTGATCGGTAGATGGATACTATTGATATATTTCTGGTACTATTATTAACGATCACATTGGAAATTTCTATCGAAGATTTTAACGATCGTATTCAGGTTTAATATTAATTTAAATACATATTATTGACAATGAATAACGTTACTAAATATAAAAATGTGTTGAGTATCGAATTTATAAGTTTTAATTTACTATTTTAACTAATTTAAATGTCGTCGTTGCCGGGTTACAGTATAAAAAACAAAATAGTAAATGTATATAAGTACAGTTAAATAAATAAATTCAAAAATTAACAGTTAAGCGGAATTACCCGTTGCTACTGGGTTACATTAATAAAATCAAATATTTAAATAATTGTATATATAAATAAATATAAGAGATATATACATGATTATAATAATGTGAAATTAATGTATAGGAAAAACAAAAATGGAAAATAATTTAATTTCTTAAGCTTTAATTACATTTATAGATATTATAGATAGATATACGCAAGATAAATATATATATATACACATTTAATTTTTGTTTTTTGCTTTTTTTTTTTATTATTTATAGCTATTAGTATAACTAATATAGCTCAACGATTAACATTCAACAATTGAATATAGTTAATATTATGAAAATATAAGCACAAAATATAGGTTCATATAATATGATATATAAGGAAAAAAAGAAAAAAAGATAATTGGGATAACATATTATAATAATAATTATCTAATTATCTAAGCTGATATTATTACTACGGTAGTGACCGCTTCGCTTTTTTTTTTACTTAGCTTCGCGCCACTACTGTCGCGCTGGATGTCAATTATATGATCATGGGAATATTTACGGGGTAGATAAGGTAGAGTTTAATTTATCTAAAATAGTCGTAAGTAATATAAATGTCCAATAAAATAAAATTGTGAATAATAGATCACTTGTAAGAGTATTTGGTGTAACCTTGTGAAAAAAAATTGAAAAAATGTTAAATAGTGTTGTCACAAAATAAGAACATATATATATAAGAAAATTATCTTTGTTTCTTAATTTTTCAAGAACTTAATACTTATTTTTTATTAACAAAAGTGGTACTTAAACCTTCAGTAGACTTTCAGGTATAACAGTAAAAAAATTCAGTCAAATCTGTTTAGTAGTTTTCTCGGATAGCGCGGTCGAAGAAAACCCTTACAATTTTATATAATAGTATAGATTTAGAGATATAGATAATACAGTATTTACCATTTGGATACCATACTATCTACTTAGTAATTAAATAATTTAAAGTAATTTATTTTATTAAGTATATTGTTTCAGAATTGTATACGATTATGTCATTTGTATTCGAATACTGACATCTGAATAAATCATACTTAGTAGGTAATTTGTAACTTGTTGTACCTAATACCTAAAATGATCAATAATAATACTCATAAGTGTATATTAAAATGTTTAGCATAAGAAAAATTAAGTTAAAATGTATAAATAGACTTATGTACGTACTATACATGTTTTTATTCGATAATGTTTAGTATTCGTAAAATAAATTGATTTACTACAGGGCACATATTTTAGCAATGCATTTTGAATCTATTTTAAGCGAATACAACTATGTTACCAATATTAGCATTTTTACAAATACTTTTTAAAATTAACTTTTAAAATACTACTCGCTTAATTACCCGGAATTGCCTGGAAGAAATGTGATTGTTCAACTTTTTTTTTAGATGAAACACGCTGTGGAATCAATGTTTTTTTAAGTGTATATTATATTTTAATGTATAGCCATCCTGACCGTCGAGATGTGAATATGCGAATAGACCCCGTGTGGTTTATACATTTGATTAATACAAAATCCTAACCTAACCTAATCGTACTAATATCGGATGAATAAAAAAACCAAATATTCGTGTGTGTATAAATAAAGAAGATCATTGAAAAAGTAAAAATAAGAAATAAAACAATGCAAACAATTGGTCTAATAAACCCGTGATTCGAACTTGAGACATTCTGTACTAAAATACATAGAAGTGTCACTGTACTAACAGGCTATTATTGCTTTAATAATAATAATTATTATTATTAAAACCAGTAGCAACAGTTTACAAACAAAAATGTTCATCGTAAGTAAATCTCAAAATCCCTGTTTGAGCACCTCCCCATGTTGGACCTTTAGGTTAGAGGTATTTTTCCTTTAACCTATCTTCTTCCCAGAGGTCTAATCTAGGTCTATCTATAAAAAAATTTCCTAGCAATTCGATAATCGCATAAAGGACACACACACAAACAATCATTTTTATATAAGTATGTATAGATAAGACATACAATAATATGATGAAATATAATCATTATTTTAAAAACAATTTAGTATTTAACACAAACTTTAGGAAAAGCTATAAAAAAAAAAAAAGAAGATAAACCATTAAACGATAAATTATTATAACTATAAGGTTATATTATTTTCACTTTGCCTATCTTAAGCATTTTGGCTGTTTTTTTATTATGAAGAACACCTATCGATCAATACTGAGTGCTAGCGATTCCAACAAAAACTACAAACTGTATAGGTATACTAAAATAAAGTATACAATTAGATTCATACTAAAAAAAATCAGGGTCCATTATATGTGTGGACTTACTTATACAACTTACTCATTTACATAATATTGGTCATCACAGGATCTAAGGAGGAATATTCGGGGAAAACTATTTTGCAACCCACTTTTTTATTTTGTACAAAATATTGCGAATATTATGTTAGATCAAGTGTATTTTATTGGATGATTATTGTTTGACACAATAATAATATAATATAATATGGCCTTTTACTTTGCCTTCTATTTCTTGTTCCTATTAAGACTGATGGGACGCAATCGGTCGCTCCACATCGTGCGCGCAGTAACACATTCGGTGGTCTTCCGGCCTCTGCGCCCGCCCCTGGCTGACTTCCGGCCACCTCGAGTGCCACGGATAGCATTACCTCTGACTTGACTGCTTTGTGTAGCCTTTCCACCACGGCGACCGGTGGTTGCTAGATTCTTAGCCCTTCGACCGCCACGGGCCGTCTTCTGGCTACCGCGACTGCTACCGGCCGGCGCGGCGGAGATCTCATCGTCGGCGATTTGCACAGAGAATTCTCCGTCGTCGCTTCTGCTCCGGCCACGACGGCTACGACGGCGTCTGCTGCGACGGCTTCTGCTCCGGCCACGTCGGCTGCGTCGGCCACGGCTTCGAGTACGACGCGCGCGCCTGTCCATGTTCTCGTCTTCGACGTCACCGGCCGCCGTGGTCGGATTATCATCCGCTCCCGAACCAAGCCGAATGGCGGTAACTGTGGTGGCAGCCGTATTCACCGCTGGTGGCACTGCCAACTCCGCGAACGGCTCCTGCTGCGGTTCCTGTTCCATTTCGACCGGTTCTTGGTTCACGGGGACAGGATTCACAGTTTCCACAGTTTCACGTTCTTCGAATTCCATCATTAATGGGATCGTCGAAAATTCAGTTGTCGCATCTTCCCCTACCTCAATAACATCGTTGGTGCTTTCACCATCCATTTCGAGGAACAAAAAACGGTAGAAACGATAATATTGTTATAAAAAAAAAGTCGTAGATTCTAACGAAATGAGTCAAGTTAAAGTTTGTTTGTAACAATAGTAGTATCATATCATACCTGGCCAGGTCACCAAGGTGATTACGGCGGTCGATTTTTTTTTTGTTTTGATTTAGGCCAAATGGATAACGTGAGAGTGGTATACCTAAGGGAGAAAATATTTTTTTTAAATAAACAGAAATAAAATAATCCCAATTATATCTTATATATATAAAAATATCTTGTCACGTCTTTGTCTGGGATAAACTCCGAAACTACTGGACCGATCTTGATGACATTTTTACAATGTATGTAATTTGGCCGAACTTAAAAGATAGACTAATTTAAAAAGGGAGAGGACCAACCTCTAGAGGTGCTCAAACAGGAATTTTGAGATTTCAGATGGAAATTTTTGTTTATAAATGATTTCCATGAGTGACGTCGTATAAAATGATTCGTTCTAGAAATTTCAATCCCGAATTACCTATAGTGAATCATTTTAATTGGTTACTACGAGAACAAACAAACCATTTATTATATTATACATCGACGATTTGTTATTGTACATATTCAATCAGTATTATTATTATGCGTATATAAACAATAATTGGTTTTTAAGCTATATAATAAAAATAATAAAAAAAAAAAACTATTTGCTTTACTTTTTAAATTAAAATATAATATCTAACTATAAAAATTAAAATCTCTGTACAGGCTAAACTCTAGAACAACTTATCAGATCTTCTTGATTTTTTTTTTTAAAACGAAAGAGTATTTCACGGAGAAGGGAATATATGAAAGAAAATTTTAGAAAAAGGCACCCGTGTATAATATATTGGTTGCTATTGGTTAATTATGTTTGTTGATTTGTATATTATCTATTTTGTCAATATACATAATATATATAAGAAGATCTGATAAGTAGTTCCAGAGTTAAGTCTGTATAGTATAGTCTGTTTATTTATATAGTTAGATATTGACATTGACATTGGATATCAGCACCCACGACACACCATGGTCCGATCGGGAATCCTCAATTATAATTTATAAGTATACCTATACTCCTTTTCAAAAGAGAATAATATACCACTTTCGCGCATGTCGAATGATTCGATTGGTGTGTCGAGAACCACGTGATCACTCTAAAAATTGGAAATTGGTGGGGAATGTACGCCGCCGGACATAAATTGGTCTCCGACCTGTATATTCTTTTTTGAAAAGGAGTATAATACATATTATTTGATGTTCGGTATATTATAAGATTCGATGTTGTAGTAATAATAATTCATTAATATTTAATAACAGATACATAATATATGTATATATATATGTTGAGTACTTTGCTTCACATAGGGCCATTCTCCAGAATTCACGTAGGGCATTGATGCCCAGTAATAATATCACACATTGAGGTCGAGTCTCCGAGACCTCGTTAATATAAACAGAACGACACGGTTAGGTATTGGAGGGTATACGCGGGTATACGTCGTATACCCGGATTCCTATTTTTATATACCTTTAAAAAAGTTAGTCTTTTATGGGTATACTCACGCTTCCATTTTATGACAGACAATTCAGTCATATTATCACCAAACAAAAGTTAAAAAATAATAATAAACAAATTAATACAATAATATTTTGTTATGACATTAATGTACACTGTCCAAACTGTCCCGCATGAAGTTCGATTAAATTTTACTTCAGGTTCTTGCGAAGACGATCGGAAACTGCCGTTAAGATGATTTATAATAATATTTAAATTTTGATATGTTATTAACATAGATTAATAGATAATATAGAGTCTATATATTATTATTATTATTAGTCTATATTATAGACTAATAAATACTGTTTATTATCTTAAGTTGTTTATTATTTTATTAGTATAGTCCATTATTTTACTAAACATTTTTTTTTAAGTTTGATAATAAAAAGTTATATTCTTTGTGGTATTTATGAATTGAATTAATTAAAAAAATAATACATTAGATACTTGGTACATATTACACACAGTGGAATACATAGGAATTAATTTCGGGGGGGGGATACAGGTTGAACCCCCCTAAATACGCCACTGCATATACATATACACATGAAAGGTTAGTGTTTGTAGCAAAGTAATAAATAACTAATAAATATTAAGTGTAATAATTTGTCGAGCTCAGCGAGAAAATTTTTTAAAGAAGTTATATATATAGGTATATTTAACTATTTTTAGGTGCGTATACTCATACATTTATTTATCAATACACCACTGACGACACCTAGGTAGGAATGTAGGATACGAAACGATAGGTCAAGGGGAGACGTTACAGTATTTAGGGTGAGTCGTATCTGGTGTGATGGAGTTAATACAAAATTTAGGGATATTTTATACGGTTTAAAAACAATTAACATGCTGCAGGCTTGAATGTAGTAATAATAGATTTGTAATCATAATTTATGCATCAGTAAATCACTGAACTTGAAATTTTTTTTTCATAACATATATTGTAGCATAGAAATAGTTGTAAACATGGGGATTTGTCTTAATTACATATTACAATAAGGCAGTAAAATATTCAAAACAGGAACACAGTTTTTAGTTATTATAAATGATTATTAAATCATTTTTTTTCTAATTTAAGCACTGCAGCATAATATGACAGTATACCTATTATAATATTAATAAAACGCCATTCAATTTTATGATTTTTTAAATGTTTAATTAAAAAAGTTCATTTATTATGTATTACAAAAAAGCCGTTTAACGACATAATAACTTATTATAATATATTATAATGTACGTGCGCTTTTATGCGTATATAATATAATAACGTTATCTCTAGTATGTATAGTATATTTTTGTGTTCACGTTCAAGCAACACATATTAAAAGTAATGTATAGTTACCTATTTGTATCCAAATGATAAAATAGTACAAAAATAATAATTATTATTATAATATTAAGAAAAATAAAAAAAAAACAGTAATGAACATAAATCTTATAAATATAAAAATATAGTAGAAAGGAAAGATTCAAACAATATATATATATATATATATCGTATAACGTTACAAAAATGAAAATAAAATGTACAATTGCATAAAAAAAATATATATAAATAATAAATATGTATAAATAAATAAACAAATAAATATTAATTTACAGTGATAAATTATGGCGAAAATTGTATTCTGATTACTATGATAATGTTTTATTCCGACGGGTATAATGTACCTATACTCGCCTTGGATATGATTATCACGTCATGCACTTATGGGAAATCGTCGAAAATAATCGAATCGATGAAAATAATAGTACAAATCGTCGGAGGGGTAAAATAGAGACGTTTGTCAGCTGTTATGATATTACAACCTCGCATATTTATGATACATATAAAATATTGTTACTAGCAGTGTCGGTATTTTTCATTTTCAATCTGTTTCCCCTCACACTCCCAGCACAATTTCTTTTCTTCTGCTGATTCCTCGCCGTCGACGGCCGACGAATATGTTCACAAAAGTTCCTCCATCTATACCTATACACTCGCTGCACACTTTATTACGTCGTATACCTTAATATGTGGTCACCGGATCATTACACACCCATACACACACACATGCATATATACATACATACTTACATACATACTTACATACATACATACATACATACATACATACATACATACATACATACATACATACATACATACATACATACATACATACATAC
>WHPZ01580686.1:0-19176 GCA_016617965.1 Macrosiphum rosae
GTTAAATAAATTTGTTCAGTTTTTACTTTTTTCAGCGTTTATTGTTTACTGTAAATACTATAGTAAATTTATGATTATTACATGGTAAAAGTACGATGGTTAAATCTTAACTAAAATTATGAATATTTAGGTTTTTGTAAACAAATAAGAATAAGCAGGAAGTACTACTGTCTTCTATTGTCAATTAGTTATTTTGTAATGACTTTACAGAATCTTTCGTGCAAAAGTCTATGGAAATTTCCAAAACAGAAATAATAACAATAGTTGGGTACCAACCTATAATATACCTAATATTATACCAAATTATTACAATAATGTATTATTATCTATATACGAACGAGTTCAACGTTCCATGTTACACCGCCATTGATAAAGTGTCTAAATTGAGAAGAGGTTCTCTCCCAACAACTAAACGAGTCGTAGTACAGTCAGTCATCAACGGGATCTGGTGACAAAACCGGTATAGTGTCGTTGTACGCTATCTCGTCACACAGACGACGAAATACATGCGCGTTTCCGACGTTTCTATAATTTCCATTTACTTCGTCAAACAGACAACAGTATATATCGCAGTATAATATAATAATGTATACAATGTCAGTCACAAGTCCCATCTGTGTATGAATGCGTGTGTGCGTTGTCCTTTTGTTCCCGGAGGCCAGGTCAAGATACACAGGCACAATTACAAATGTGTCACTAACAAGATATAGAGGACAATCCCAGAAAAAACTTATGGCAAGAGCGGTGCAAGTGAGGGAGGGAAGAAAAAATACCTCGGTATATAGATTGTATTCCGACTTCTTCGGTTCGATTAGTCGTCCAAGATAATGGCGGTACAGACACAAAGCTCTCTTTGTCGGTGAAAGAGACTGTCTACAACGCGAGGGCACTTGAACGTTTTTTTTTTATTGTTTATTTATTTTTTTTTTACAGAAACGGCCGGATCCGATTAGAAGGGAAAAAATGTAGGAAATAAATCGTATATATTTTTTACTGCGTGTGTGTATATATGTGTTTATGTTTGTTTGTGTATAAGCGATAGCTTGAATATTATATATATATATATTTAAAACGGACAGACTTAATAGAGCCCCGAGATGGGATGCCAATGACACAAACAACGGTCTGGCGGTGGAAGACCGCTCCTCCTAGGGTAATTTACCCCCCTGGGGTGGAATGGATTGGTACTTAAATCCAAACCCGTTTTGGAAAAGAATGTACGAGTGTATGTATAAGAAATGAATCGAAAAAAAACAGCCAAATGAAAATGTTTAACCAACAATCGTCCCGCGGACAAGACAGGTACGATAATTCAAGAGTGTAAGTAAATAATATATACTCATCACCACAATAAAGTAAACTATTGCTAGCACAATAATATTACTAATTACAACAAAGATAATATCAAGAAAACACAAATATGCGCCAATTTACCTTTTTAAAGGTAACCAAGGGTACCTTTTAAAGTAGAAATCATAAAATAATGCACGTAATCAATTAAAAGTGCATTAATTATATATACACTACCTATACATTAGTTCATTAAATACAACTATATGCGTGAGGTATAATTAAATATTTTATAATTGAACTGGATGACCTTGGATCGAAATAGGGGTTTCAAAGGGGGTGAAAAGGAAAAAATACACATTTTTGGAAAAAAATATTTGCATAAATTGTTTTTTTAATTGCAACATTTGGGAAAAACCACTGTTCTTAACAAAATTGTAACCATATTCATTATAAGCTAGAGATATCCACGATAAGTATTGTGAATTTACTATTTGTACACTGAGAAGACGTACCTATAGAGTAAACACATTTTTAATGTGTTAATTCTTGTAATTTTTATTAGTTATGTAACTTAAATTATTTTTATCTTATCTGGCAAGTATGAAAGCATAACATTTAAGTTAATTACGAGGTTAATTACGATTACAAGGTAATATTAATAAGAAATAAATAGCGAAGTAGATAATTTGTAAATTTATACTTCTTAACATTATAAATGTTGTATTTAAAAAAAACCTTTAATGTACATACAAACGATTTAAACAAATAGTCGATAGTAAAAAGTTTAAAGAAAAATTGTGGTTGGCATTTCAAATTAAAGTAAGTTGTATACGCATACTTGTACCGGTAGTGTTAAACATTTGAAATTATCTCAACATTTCTACTTCGATATAATCCTTGTTTCACCTCCCTAGAACCCCATTTAGGTCCAATGCTATTTCGCCAAAATATATAGTAGTACAGTACCTACTACCTATTAAGCGTGAACATACTGTATATTTAGGATGAATTCTAGAAAGAGCTTAACTACAATTTCCAAATCAAAAAAGTTATAAATCTAAACGATAGTACAAAGTATAAAAACAAATAATAATATTTAAATCAGTACTATTTTTTAAATTTCATATAGGTAACTTACAATTGCAAAATATGCATAGAGTAAAATATAAAATATAATTAATTGAAACTTAATTAAATGCTTTTTTAATAAATGAATAGTATATTTATTTAAATTATTAGTGCATAGTTAAAAATTTTTATTTAACTTACAATAAGTGCAAAATTAAATTAGATTAATTGTTTTGAATCAAATAAATCAATTGGGTTTTACATAGGTACATTTGATATCAGATAATACTGAAACTAAAAAAATAAACCCAACTTAACCAGTTTTAAGTTATCTATACATGTTCCATATTTTAATTGCTTTACACAATTTAACTACCGTACTTTTTTATATTAAAATATTAAATGATAATTGCTTATTAATTAAAAATTGTGTTGTTATTATTTAAAAAAAATGATTTATTTGTAAAGAATAATATAATTCTTCAAACATGTTTTTTAACTATCAAATAATAAAACTAAGACAATGTGAAATGTTTGTAAAATATAATATGTATAATATGTGACATGAATTAATAATATATTTAAGTTGCCTTTGCAATATATAATAATTTAGAAATTAATATATTTTAAATTATTAAACTATCGTCTTATACTATAATGGTAAATACGCAATAATACTCTTAATCAAACTATTTGTTTAAATTTTAAAAATAATAAATATAAAACAATTTAAAAAATAATACGTACCACGAAAAACACGTAGTGTAATAGAGCATAATTTATAAACTTCTAACATTGTCATAATACGTAAATGAACAAACACAGCAAAATCGTATTTATTTAAGATTCACGTAGAGAGGGCAAAACCGTGTCGTCAACATGAGCGGGCGAGACAGAATGCTGAAAGTCATCGGTAAGGACTGCGACAAAGGGTCTTTTTCTTTCGCACTTTAAGTTCTCTCCACCCCCGGCGCAGCACTGTCACGACTGAAATTGATGCTCCTCCGACTCCAGGCACAAAAGCTGAAGAGTTGTTTTACGAATCAGAAAACAACGATATTAAATAATATAAAGCCTTGGCGTGTCCTAGATTAAATATTACACAAAAGGATCAAAAAGGACTTGCGATCCTTTGACAGCCGCGCCGTATACTAGGAAGAACTGCAGCAACGCGTCGTGTTAAAGATTAATAAAAACTCGAAAACGAAAACGCGACAGAGTTTAATGAAAACGAAATGTCAACTCGGGAGGTGTAAAGAGGAAAAAAGAAGCATAGGAGTCAAAGGGAGTTCGGATGTCAAAGGGACTTTAGTTTTTGTGTTTGAAGATTCATTTTATTTTTTAACGCCGTATACACATGATAAATGATATAAATGAAAATAACTTCATTGTTTGAATCAAAATTGAAGCTCGACAAACGTCAAATACAAGTAATTTACAGAATAACTATGTAATGTTTTCGTGTGTTTGTATGTAATGTTTCATAATATCAACAAAAATGTAATATTTCAGACAATAGAACCTACCTACCTATTTTTTATTACTCGTACAATAAAAATCCGAATATACAAATAGGGAACATTTTAGTATCTAAATTTAATAATTGGTATTAAATTACGCCAACCTTTGATCTATTTAAGGTATTCTATTATAAATACAAAATCATAACACATTAGAACCTAGTCGTCTAATATTGTGCAGTATACAAGTAGGTAACTTAAATGTTCATATTGAAATAGCCTACATGTCTTATAAGGTATAATATATTATTATGATTTATGAATAGAGTATTATATCTATTTATTTCTTACATGCTATAACTATTTACCTAATATTGATTTTTATTTATAAATATGATTCAAGACTCAAGTACATCCAATAAATAAAAATTATTCATTGATTTCATTGTATGTTTTTTTTTGTTATGTACGATAATATGAATAATTAATAGTAGGTAGGTATATTTATAATTTATATATTATATTATTAATACTTTATAATGATTAATAGTAGTTTTAATTTTGATCAAAAAGTGCCTATAAGTATGTAGGTATACTATAAAATAAACATATAATTTATTTGTGAAAAATCGGAGATTGAAAGAAACACAAAAAACTAAAAAATATTCAAATGATTTATTCACATTAATGAAACTGTCTACATTTTAATTTAACGTATTATTCAAATATAGTCTATAGGTACTGCAGAAACAATTAATTAAACAATATTTCTCTACATACACTACCTATAGGTTTAAGCTTTTAGATGATATTTGGAACATTGGCATTTAAAAAACGTAAGTTGACTGGACATAATTTCCGATAAAGAATGGACAAAGCGATATATGTATAGGGATGCCAACCAGTATACGTATGGATGGTTATCGGCGTTTAAATTTTTTTTTCGCTATGGACATCACGGACAGACCAGTTTTGTCGGTGCCGTCTATTTCTCTTTCATTTTATGTGTCTGTGTTGTGTGTATGTATAGTTTTTTCCCCATTTTTCTCCTCTCGCAATAATAATCTGACAAGAATGCACACCAGGTATTATATGCGTTAGATACGGTCCCACCCAGCCTTACTTCCTTCACAAACAACATTTCTATACCCGGAGTTTACAGCGTGTGTTTTCTTCTGTGTGCTCGTCTGGCCGGTGGCGACGCCTTCCTTCGATCTCTTTGCCGCCTGGGACAGACAATATTATTCTAACTGTAAAAATGTCCCTTCCTCCTCTTTCCTTCGATTTCTTATTCAGACGATAAAATCTTACTCACACAATATCATTAAACGTAATATGTACTAGATCATGTACATGTATACTGTGGCTGTGATGTGAAATACATTTTCTTTTTACTACCTACCTATATAAACGATTTATCCAACGATTCATATAATAGATTATGTTATGTAGTTCAATTGTTATGTATTACAATAATCAAACGATAAATAATTTACTCATAATTAATTGTAATAATTAATGTAGATACTTAATTAATGCATTTATAAAATAATCTAAATACCGACGCTACTCATGTCGTAGTACCTCCGCTTGGGAGGCCTCTACAGTCTGACTAATCTGCCTTTTTATTTTTATTTTTATTTATTTTTAACCTATATACCATCAATTCTTCTTATTGTTCTTTTGTTTTTGTAATAGATTGAATAAAAACATAATATGAATGAAAAAAATAAAAAAAAATAAATAAAATACCGACGCGGTTATCACAAATGATTATTATCAGGTACCGATTAATTTACAATAGGATTTGAAGAATTTAAATTATTTAAAATTATTTATATTTTTAAAAATGAAATACATATGATTAAATTATGATAATTTGATTTATTATAGTTAAAACTTAAAAGTAATTTGTAAACAGTTTTAACGTTGATAATAGTATAAACAAATTTTTATAAACAATATTGTCAAAAAAGTAATACTATAATGGAATTTCTGAACACACAATTATACATAATATTATGATGTAAACAAGAAGAGTTTTAAATTTAATTAAAGAGTCTTAAAATATCCTTTCCTCTTCCAAAAATATGAAAGAATAATACAATATTATAAATTACAAAATCTGTAAACAGCTGCATTACGTAAAATAATATATTATGGTTATTTTGAAAAATAATCTCACTTTAACCACGCACCCACAAAACGTGCGTTTAAAAATGGACCTCGCTGTTGACCTTAACCTATAAATTGCAGTGCCAAATTGTTCAGTTCATCGCCTGCTAAGATATATGACGTATTTCTCCACTCCCTTTCTAATGTCAATCTACGGAATACTAAGGAATGGTGTTATAGTCACGTAATAATGCATATTTTATAATCGATAATTTATATTGAGACGAGAAGATGGAACTAAATTAACATACGGCGCACTGGCAGCATAAAGATTGGCCAGTATATAGATACCAGAAATGGTACTATGCGCACCAAAAATACAATAGGTACGTTCTGTGACCCAAGTTCGTGAACAAAATTTATCAGATATTAGAATGTACATAAATTGAACAATGCTCATATCAATATAATACGCGTTTAGGCCCCATTGCTGTTTTTGTTTTTACAGCAAACACTATTGCTTTTATTTCAACAAAACTCGTATCCTTTTACAGATTCATGACCAGTACCTACGCTAATGATGTATACATCGACTAGCCGTATAATATAAGTACTTTGTACTAAATATAATAACATTGGATATTATTATTATAATTAACTTATAATCTATAGGAGGTACTGCCCGACGCCCGTAAACAAAATGTTACCATTAGTACAATTAACATAGATATAATAATATAACATATTATAATTTATAAGGCTTTTCATACCCCTATTTTATAGTAATCACAGCCCACAGGACATCGCACATTTGACGCCGAGTCGGACCATTCATGTACACAAATAATATATAAATATATATTATTGTTTCGTAAAACGTTTGCATCGTCGACGCAGCCTGCCACGGCCACCGTTCGTACATAGGTCGAAAAAAAATTAAGTGTACTTACTTATATACGAAAAAAAACTAGTCACGGTCGGTAATTCGAACATTAGGCGCGGCCAACACTTAAGTCCGTGGTGTGCGACGTAGGACGGGTTATTTTATTTATTTATTGGTCGGCGTTTTTTTCGCCCTATAAAAAACTCGTGGGCAGTGGTGACGACGAGTATTATACAGATGTGTTAGTACTGCCGCCAACTCTCTTTTCTTCTATATCTCTGTGCCGACCACCCCACGATCGGCCCCCGTCGTCGTTTGTCCGGCGAGATAAGAGACTCGTTTTACGTCATTTTATATTTTAATATTATAGCGTCAACAAAACGAGATAAACAATAGGACGAACAGTGGACATTTGCATAATATTACGATTTATATTACGTATAGGTATAATAATAATACGTTTATTATCCGGTCCCGGGCCACACAATATATTATAATACATAATATAGATTAGGGGACATAGGTACCTCAAATGTACGTTTTGTCGAATTTTACAACGTCCAATAAAAAAAAGACGAGTCGAGTAGAGAGAATAAAAATCAAAAATCCGTTACACGCGACCTAACACCGTCGCTTCTTCCTAATGGTTCGCTCCGCCACCACTCGTCCCACCCACCCGCACACGTCTGCAAGCGGCGGCGCTATTTAAAAACGATTTTTAAAAAGGGGTAATTACACGCGAACGTGTGGCGCAATGGAAAGACGTCGCGCGCGCTCGCGTGAGAGACGGCGGAGGACGCGTCGTAAAAGACGGCGGCGAGTCCGTCGACCGCGGCACACCATCCACCACAGGCAGTGGCCCCGCCGCGGCTTATAATATTATATTATATTATACGGCGAGAAGACGTACTGCAGTGCAACAGGCCCGCCGTCGTATCCACCTCGCGACGGGTCCTCTGTAATTACGAGATAATGACGACGACGACGACGACGACTGCGTTCGTGTATTGGGACTTATTAAAGCAAGAAAGAATATTACGTGGACGGACGGCGGTAGAATGGCGGCGGAAGTGCGGCCCGCGGGGTTATATACGTATACGTGTCGGTCACAGATCAAAGCAATCGCCACACAATGGCCCGAGGGGCGAGAGCGAGCGGTTGAGTGGCGGTGGTGGACGAGAGAGAAACCGGCGCGCGAGTGAGACGGGGGACGCGTTGAATCGCTACGCGCAAACGGCCACCAGTAGAGATGCCACATGTTCGAACTGCGAGTGCAGTGCGTCTCAAATTTTTCCGTCTGCTCGGACGAGAACAAAATTAATATTTATATCGCATAAATATTATAAATTATAATAATGATATGTATATCATAGCTGGTGTAATAATATTATAATGGTAATATGGAGCTCGATAGCTGTAGGTATCGTTACTGCGATGAGTGTGACGACTACGACAATCGTTTGATATTACAATTTACAAGATCAAGGCTCTAGTAGTAGCGGGTAGGGGGGATTAAACTTAATTTTGTCAACGTATGGTGTGTTTTTGTTTTGAGTTTTAGATTCATACACACACTTACATTATAGTATACATACTCACATGGGAAACGCGGTGAAACAAATCGAATTTTAATTTGTTGAATGCAAAATATAACATTAAGACAATGTCTCAATACTCAAAATACTCAATGCGGTCGGCTGTCGCGTATTTTCCAGCGCAAAAATAAAAATTAACCAAATTTTATGAAAAAATCTAGGTACTTATTTTATATTATATTAGTAGGTATGTTACTATTTAGTATTTACTTATATTCTGGAAATCTAAAGTATAACGATAAACGTAACAATAATATATTAAAAATTAAAATAATACACCTATTCATAACTAATTCGTATTCAAATGAACAAGCTATACACGAATTTATAATGTTGAATACATTATCTAGTCATTGACAATAAAAATCACTTCATTGTTGATTTTACACTCGAGCGAAGTTTGAGGAGCATTTTCATAAGTCGTCTAAAAAGTGAATTACAATTTACAGCTATCAAATTTCGCTACTAAATACTAAACAATTAAACCAACTATTGAAAATAATATACTACCTACTAAACCTAATAAATTATTTTGATTTTATGATATCTAATTAGGTTACATTAAATATTAATTAGGCGTTTATTTTTCTCTGATATTTCTCCCTTTTCACTATAAATATAAACAGATGTAATATCGACTGGAAAAAAACCAAAACCATATTCCTATTCAATTGTGATTATTATATAATATTCCATTTAAACCTCGATTTATACTTAATGCCTTCTTATTACAGTTATGTTTACAAAAGTTAATTGTAAACATTCAAAAATGAAAAAAATAAAATCATGCTACTTAGTTGTTGCAAAACTGCCAAATTGTGTACTTGAGGGGAACCTTTCAAATATTAAAAAAAAAAAAAAAAGCGTTTGAACTGGAGCCAATTTTTTTGTATAAAAATTGAAACCAATTCAACATCATTATATTTCACAAAAAAAAAAATAAAAATAAAAAACAAAACAAGAATGGACAAGGTTTCTAAAAATAAACATAAAACGAAGTCTTTTACCTTATTATGTCGTATCTATCAATTTCTGAACAAAAGTGTATGGGTCTTCAAAGTTTATCACTTTCCTTTGATGTACCGAAGTCCAAAGACTTTTAAATCAAGTACCGACCAACACGTAAGCTAGAATAAAAGAGGGAAAATGAAGAGGTTTCTAGACATCACAAAAACAGGTGACTGTACAATAAAATATCGAAACTTACAAAAAGCAACCACTTAAACTTTTTTAATAAATAACTCCACAAAAGACCTTTGACAACAAAGTTATTAATATTTTTCATTCCTTTATTTTTTAGGTTTTACAATATATAATTAATAATAATAAAAACGTGTGGCTGTGGAAATACTCAAGAGCAAAAGTTTCTTTTGATGTGAAGTAGCCCCAGATCAAAGGCAAAACACGGTTTGATAAATTTGGAGAGACAATTCTTTTTTTCTCTCTCTTTGAAATCAAATCATGTGACCAATCACGTTTCACACACTGTTGCCTCTCAGTTTTACAATTTTCTATGGGTATCAACACAGTATTGTAAGCGTTGAGTAATTTTTTATATACCTACCTACCTACCTAGTTCATAATACAAGCTTTTAAAGACATAATTTATAACAGATTTTCCTAAAAACAACTACCTATAAATGTTTGAATGATTTTAATTTGACATAGGTACCTACTCAAATGTCTTGAATTTTTAATAGGTAACTTAAAAAACCTAAATTAATAATAGTTGGGGTATTGTATTATTTTTTTGGGTACATAAAAAAATACAATTAAGTCCTAATTTAAATGTTTTAAGTCTAACTTTAGTTTATTGCCTTATACTGGCTATTCAGGTTACAGTTTATTCTTCCTCCAGTTTCAAATCATTTTTTAAAAAGAATATTTATAACAAATTATTAATTAATTAAAATAACAATATATTTTGTAATCAACTAATTATATAACTATTGTCTATTACCTACATAAAATTGTTGAAAATTTTTTTAAATAATCAATTTATCTTTGTGTTTTTTAAACAAGTACCTACTATGAATGGACCTTCTTGGAAATACTTTGGTCAGACTTAATTCAACACACAGGAAAAGGCAGCAAACTAATGCATAAACGGAAGTTTAAAAAAAGCCTGGAGTGTGGGTAAGGCAAAGGCAACTCAGTTGATGCAACACCTAATATAAAGAAATATCCAATGCAATAGTGTAGGTAGTAGGTACCGCCTACAATTTATGTTGTAAAATATGAACTCTAATCTGGATGGTGCAAACGGATAAAAGCACAGAGAATGGTGGCCGCATGGACACATTTTTTTTATTTGCACTATTCTATGAATCGAACCAATGACTGTGCACATAATGGTCATCAGTGTAACCACTACGTTACTCCGGCCTCAAACACATAACTCATGAATACAGAATAGGTAAAAAAAAAACAAAATTAAAGTGGTTTTAAAAATAATAAAGTATTTTTTTACATTTCAAGTATTGTTTAAAAATTATCATGAATTAGAATAAGAAGATAATAAAACTATAAAATAATTATAACAGATATTAAAATTTCAAAAAATTTGTAATTTAAATTATAGTTATCCCATAGATACCAAAATCTATACTACCTATCCAGATAATAATTGACATTTGTTAAATATCTTAAATTCTTTGGGTAAATGCAAACAATAATCATTCAATTTATTAAACAGAATATAAATAGTTTGTCCCAAAAGTAACATATCAGTATATAACCTACGTATCACTGTAAGACTGAGACACATCAATATACTTAAATGGTCGCTTACATGTATTTTTTCAACAGTAAACTATAAGAAAATTCCAATTTAGAGACATCAAATTCTTATAGATTACCTTAGTAGATTACTGTTGAAAAACAAACATTTAGATAAATTAATTTGTCACAGATACATACATTGCTTTTGGGATATACCGAGGGATATACTGTACCTAGATTCTATTTTGGAAATATTTTTGTACATAATTTGATTGATATAGGTAAATCACCATAGCCCACAGCTATCGCCTATCAATATGTAACATTTTTTTTATTCATTATTATGATACACTTTTAAAAAGACTTCCTTCGCTTTTAAATTCACCTAACCATAGATTTAAGCCACACAATAATATATTTTATGCAATTCGGATAAAATTTAGATGAAACCTTTTACATATTATTTTGTTCAGTATATTTTGTTAACTATTAAGTACCAGAATACTTAAGTTAGGAACTAGATACCTACTATCCAATTAGATTTTTATTTTCATTTAAGTTGAACCTAGTCTAACCTTTAGGTATTACGTTTGTTTTGTAGCAACAGCACAAGAGGTTATGTATAGAACTGCCCATTGCATACCACATAGTAGGCCATACTTAGGTATGTGAACTACTAGTTTATAAACAAAATCCAAACAAACTTATTAACTAAAAACAAAATAATCCAAAGTAGGAATATTTGTAAATTATACAGGTAAAAATTCTGGAAACAACATTGACCTACACATCGATATAAATGCAATTGTTTTAGATGAATTACCTACTTATACTTATTAAAATATCAAAAAACATTTCTTATTTAGGTATTCTAGCATTTAATTACAATAGGTAGGTACAATGTTTTATCAACCTATGTAAAGTGTTAAGTTTTTAAACAATGATGTTGTAGCAGTAATGTATCAATGTACTTATACCAAATACCAATGTACACAAGTACACAACACAACGATAAATATTTACTTAGATATTAACTCGGATATTAATAATTAATAGGCATAGGTAGGTACTAATAATTCAAGGAATAACTAATAAGTAATATACTTTGGTTATCTTTAATATTTACGTGTCCGTTTACTAGTATCATATAAATATAACTTATTTATTACCTATAGGTTAGGTTAGGTTAATAAAGAGTTAATAATGATATTCTAGAGATATTTTAATAGGCACATTTAATGGAGTAAAAACTGTAAAATATGTAACCTTAAAGATGCGAAGCCATGAAGGTGAATAAATACCAATATACCTAGTTTTTTAAATTAATGTGAAAAACTAAACATACCCGAGAACATACCTATATAGGTATAGATAGTGCCTATATTTTTTATAGATGGTTTTAGTACAAAATAGATGTACCTATTCTATAAAGGTAGTACGTATATTATAATATGTACCTACAATGTACATAGTTCTAAATTATATTATGATTGTATAATGTCCAATCTTTTTAATGAAATAATTGTTGTGTTGATTTTTACAATCTGTAAATGTGTGTTATTGTGTCTGTTCAGTTACTAACTACCTATAGTTTGCAAACAGTTAGTGGTTTAAACGACAAACCGAAAAAGTTTAAAGCGTTGTTTGTAAACTTTTCAAAGGAAACAGCAAACGTACAAAACACTTGCGCAAGATCAAAAGACCATACATAAAAGGGTTTATTACACTTTCACTACCACATTATCATGGTAAATGGAATGATGCGCGCAACCTCCGCCGTTGAGTGACCAACAAATAGTCAAATGGATGTTAAAGTAGCCACTGTTTGTACACACTGCAAGTGTTGATGTGTATCGATAGGGGGTAGGTAGGTATAATATTATAATCGGAACCCATTTAAATCGGATTAATTATTACGGTAGAACAGGTCGCAAAGGGAGCAGGGGCATTTGTTTAAGTATGATATTCATTGTTAACAAATAAAATAAATGCGTTGCGTGTGTTGTATAGTTTTACACATATATAAATATATATATATATATATATAGGTATACATACATATATATGAAAAGGGCTTTGGGGAGACTTCAAAGGGATTTTAATATTATAAACACAACTGATGGGGGGCTGGGAGTCGGTAGCGTGTAGGGTGGTGGCAGTGGCGGTGGCGGAGCGGCGCGGTAGGGTGTCGAGTTAAACGGCAAAACGCGCACCACCACATCAAAGCAGAATCGGAAAGCCTTTGACGAAGAACACTCACCTCCACTGTCAGACGGGCCTTTGATGTTGTACACGCGCAATCGTCGTCACGTTTATTGCCGGTGTGCCGCGTAGAAACGTGCCGGAAATCCGATGACACTCGTTGTGCGCGACGACGACGAAACCGTCGCGGGACATGTTGCGCACGACCAACGATGTCACAGGACGAAAAACGGCACAAGACCGGCGGAGTTGGATGTAGAATATGATATAAAATTTGACGAATTAAAAATCGAAAATAATTAAATAAAACCGACGAATGCGGTGGCGGCGGACCGGACCGGACTGGACGGACACTGACGGACGGACGGAATTCCTGATGATCACTGGCCTAGTGGCCTGGCCGCGGCTGTGTGCGTCGGAGTTTTTTTCCTTCTCTATTTTTTCTCGATTTTATTTTTTCTTCTTTCCCCTCATGCGACGACCGTGTGCGTGCGTGTCGGGCTCATGTGCGTGCGTGCGCGGCTAATGTGTGATGTGCCGCCGCCGCTTGCGTAGTAGTTTGTTACAGCGCAGGGAGCGGGAAGGGTGATCGTGCATGGTCGGGCGGGTGGCGGTGGCGGACGCCGATCGGGCGGCGGCCGCGGTACACGCGGACGAGATTTTCGAACGCACCCGCCGAAGCCAACACCGCCACCAACAACGTCGTGTGGCGGGGATGCCGGCGGCCCGCACCGCCACCTGTGGGACAACGGCGGAACGTCCGTCGGCATTCCAACTATGGGACGACCGTTAGCGGTTTGAAAACGAACGCGGAGAAAAAAAAAACGTTTTATTATTATCGTACCGGTCGGCCACACGGCATTATAATATTATATAATATATACCCATTATTTACCCTCCCGAACAATACCCGCACCAATTCGAAACTGGTTTCGCGGTGATAATTCGGGACGCCGGTGGTACACGACTGCAAACCGTTTACGACCGAGTGGTAACTGGTAAGCACGTTATATTATTTTGGATGTACGCGCACGATGCGATCGTCTTCGGATCGTCATGATATTTCGTCTGCGGTCCTGCCACCCCCTGTCGCTTTAACGAGCGCACTTAACACGATGATAATAATATTATTACAGTCGCCATAATATTATTACACTATAGTATTATCATTGTTAAAGACCCGATTTAATCGATGTTGCAACTTTTTATTGGTAACAGGTAAATCAAATCTGATCAAATATCTGCCTGGACTAATGATTACAGTTTTCCCGTTTAATTTTAAATTGCAATTTTTGTGTGCTTCACGTGATAAAATATACAAATTATTATGTCTTGGGTAATTTTACAAAAGAAATATAGTTCCACGTACATTTTCACATTATGATTTTTCTGTCGTGATATTATTAGTAGGTACAACGTATGTCGATAATAATAATTTATGCATCAACATATTCCAGGTCCCAAAGGGAAAATAGTTGAAGATATATTTCATTATGCCTTAGAAAAGAACTAAGGATATAAAACTATTGAAACTTACTCTGAGGCAGTGAGGTTGTGCTGCATGGAATCAAAATGTTAGTTTAGATAGGTATATAACGCCAACATTTTTAAATTATTTTAAATATGCACTGATAATAAATTGTAAATTTTAATTCAAAAAATAATATATTTAATTTTTAAATACTTATTTATAATATATTTTTTTTATACTTTTCTATAATATATTTATTTTTTTATACTATTTTATAATTCTGTAATTTGTTTATGTATTTTTCATTGATATTTAGACAAATTTTTAGCGTAATTAAATCCGGTCTTAAAATATTATACCTATAGGTTTTAAGGTTTATTGCATTAAGCCACAGATCGCATACCTTCGCACCAACGATCATCACTGTCGTTATTTATTTTGATTCTTCGTAGGTGTCATTGCGATTTGCGGACATTACCATCTCGGAGATTTCGATTTCAATATATCATAATAATATTCAGTGGCGTACCCAGGTGAGTGTGGTGGGAGGGCTAAAAGGATCCAGGCGTCCAGCCGCCCCCAATTATCCTTGTTATGGTATAAATCTTATATAACAATAAACAAAGTACAAACCATGATATTTCTGAAAACGGTTTTGAAGAAATATTTTGCGTATTATTAATTATTTGTAAAGGTTATTACTGTCACGGGATATTGTAGTAATAACGACCTACTGGATATCAAATTCTGATTTACTTTGTTCAGTCCCCCTCCCCCAATTGAAATATCCTGGGTACTCCCCTGATAATATGTATCTATATAGATACCTGCCTATTACCATTGATTAAATATTCAATATTATATTATATTATAATATATAATATATTTAATAAATGCTATTATACATTAATACATTTTATACCCACCTATCGCCTACGAGTGGTAATTTTATTTCTATTTTCTACTGAACCACATAAAATATAGGTATCCACCATCGTCAGGTGCAAACGTATTTTTGGCCATTCGTGTCGATGACCCGGGAAATGGATACACATAATATATGACTAATATGACACGTTAAACTGAACTTCAGTTCAACGTTTAGCATTACGCTGCACTATATTATAATTTATAATAATAAATTAATATTGTATGCTATTGTCTATTAAAGACTATAGTATGTGTCAGTGTGCCAGTGTGTCACTGAAGTGGTATATTAGAGACGAAACTACGAAAGTGTCAGTCGTCAGTGGTCAGTGGTGGGACTGTGGACATGGATATTATGCGCAAATAGAAGGAGGGATTAGCATCTGGTGGAAATTAAGCCCACCACTAATCTAACGATATGTTAAATTTATTTCCGCTATGCTTGAAGGTTGAGCATACAATATCGGTAAGTGGGTATCGCTCTGCTGTATAGTACCTAGGTTTCAAGTGGGTCACTGTAATGGATGGTGTTACATTTGAATTCAACAGTGGTGCCCAAGGTATATTTTTCAGGTGTAGCAAGAAATAATTTTACCCNCACCCACCCCCTCACAAACTCAAAATTATATTATTTTATTATATTTTAATTAATAATAATAGTAAATATTGAGGTATAGACCAATATAATCTGTGATAGCTACACCTAGTAATAGGGTTGGGTGCCATTGGAATTCAATAATATAACATCATTCTATTCGGAAAACGATTCTGAATGGAGACGGTTTGTCAGTGTGGATATTTTATATTTATATATTTTCATCACTTATTATTAATACAGAAGCCGGTAAATTGGATTAATATTATAAAATTACAACAAAATAATTAAAATCGTTATTTTTGGTTATTTAATATGTGTTTTTATATTCTTGAGGTTTTTTGGTTACAGAATAACTTAGGTATACTTACGTGAAACCTTGTTTTAATTTTAAATTTTAAATTTAAATTTAATTTCAATCCTTAGTTATAAAAGTTGAACATTTTAATATTTTATACATTTTTAACTACAAAATAATTTTTAAATTTTAAATTTGATAAATGTTGTCAAAAATCGATCTGTGACTACCTATGTATTTTTAATATTTTTTCAACTGCTATTGTAACAATATATCAGGAGGCTTGTATTCAATTTTCACGCTTTTTGACTCTACAAATACAATTTTATTGACAAGTATAGGAATTGATAAAATATACATATGGTATAAATTTCAAGTGTCTACAGCTATTAGTTTTTGAATTACAACAAAAATCAAAATCAATAAGAAATCTAATGAATATACAATGTTGTAAACATTTGAATTTAAAAAGAAACATTTTTATGAATTTCTAACTCAAAATAATTTGCACAGTTCCCTAATTTTTACGTGTTTTGTCAAAATTTGAACTTTAAATACTTATAAAAAAAAAAAAAACATTGTGTTAATAATTTTTATTATTTTTAAACTTTTAATTTTGACCTCCCGAGTTTTTCCATCAAACAAGCACTGTTGAAGAAAACCGAAGCAGTTTTACTGCCCTAAACAGTGATGACAGACACACAAAACACACATCATTGTTAAATCAATACATTCATGGCTCTGCTCAAAATCCAAAATGTATAAAAACTTGATAATAAAATACTTATTACTTAGAAATACGTATTGACATGAAGTTATGATTCACCATTTGCAATTATGAGATATATATATAGCTAGTGCCTAGTTTAAATAAAACAATTATGTATCGATATATACCATCATATTTTTGCTGTTTCGTACGATAACATATTATACCTATTAGATTAATTTTAATTACATCTTAATAAATATTCTTGCTCTATGATATTGCTATATGGTAAATGGTAATACACATTACCTTAGTGTAGAGCAAAGCTAGTAATTTCATGTATTTATCTATTCTACTTTGTGTACATTCTTATTACTAGCAAATAAAACAAATTATTATTAAATATAGACAATAACACAAAATGTTGTCATAATTCCATTTAGTTTGCACAAGTTATTTAAATATTGATGAGCATTACTCATTAGTGTTAATTGATTATACGTTATGTATAACAAATAAAAGAAAAAAACAATTTTTTTAAGATTTTTAATCATAACACAGAGTTATGGCACAGCAACTGACAATAAATATATGGTATTCAAATTCAATTTTACAATTTATAAAAGTGGTTACCATGGTATTTAAGGTAACTATACGATTCAATGAAGGAAATAATAGTGATGATAACTGCAGGAGAACGAGAATAAATGTCAAAAAGTATATTATATTATAATTTATAAGTAGCATGTTACTAAATATTTTTACTCTCTAAAGAAAACTGAGGAATAGTATTCTGGGCATGGTGCAGTGGAAAAATATCTAATAACTTGCTACATTTTGTTGGGAATTTAATTTAATTTCTTTTTATTGTTGATTTACGTTTCCGTGGCAATAAGCAAAGTCTTATATTATGTGTATTGGCCATCACAAAATTACTAACAAAAAAACATGTATTAATTTACTAGAAAAGTTATTGAAAATTATATAATTATTTTGGATTAATTAAAAGGGGTGAAATGTATGTAGGTATAGCTGATACACAAATCCGCAGGGCTTGACGCTAAATATAATGTAATATCATTTATAGACACTAGACAGTGTTACAATTATTACACTGCTTCTCGTAATAAGAAGATGAAGCATTTCTACATTACTTACAGATTAAGGCCCCTGCAAATGTGTCATTTTTAAGGCGTTTAGGCAATTATTTCGTTCCTTCGATTACTGATAGTCTTTGTGTGCGTAGTAAATGATCATTAGTGTGTATATACTCCCTTACCATCACTCACGACCAGAATCCATTTACAATACATTGTTATTTCTTATCTGATTTATGGTTGCACGCACGCACACGCACAAGTCATTTAATGTCTAGAGCAAAATATTCAAAACTAATTTATGGACGTGAAATAGCCGTCGCACTGACAAAAATTAAGGTACTTCCAGTGGTTCGATTTAAAAAATGTAAAGATGTTTGTGTTGGTAAACAAGTTTACTTTGCATCGGTCGGAGCACTTTTTCAATTTGAGCAAATTCTTGACGAGAATAAATATTTTACATTTTATAAATTTATAAATTTTTAGTATCGAATATATTCGAAAATATCTAAAATATAAAAAATATGCTCCGACCGATGCAAAGTAGACTTGTTGACCAATTAAAACATTTTTACTTTTAGATTCTGAGTGAAACGATGAATGTATTGATTTTACAATGATGTGTGTTTTTTTTTATTTTTTTTTATTTTTTTTTTTTTTTGTGTCTGTGTACACGATAAGTAGTCGAAATAATGCTTCGATTTTCGACTTCAGTATCTTGTTCGATTGGAAAGTGAATATC